>JAPYZN010000865.1:0-29927 GCA_030522865.1 Psyttalia lounsburyi
GCCTGATCTGATTAATACGAGTGACATAAGTTGGTTGATCAATTAATTCTTATCAGCGGCTCTGAATTATTTATCTGATGCATTTAATAACAATATAAGATTATTTATTACCTTTATTGTGAACTCTGCACTCACTGGCTTGTGATCCGAGCCGACGTAGCTGGGATGGCTCCTGTAATTAGTTTCTACAGCTTCTAATTTGATATCTTCATAGGCTCGTTGAGCCATTAACATAATGAGTCTCTGGTTTTAATTGATTTCCGGGTTTCAGGTAAAACGAGCGTAGTTGCTATTGTTTTCGCTCCCTCCCAAGTCATTCAAAAACTTTAGAAAACTTCTTTCCCAATTCGCCTTTAGTAATGAGCTCTTTCCGAATGGAATTTACGAGCAGCTCTATCTGATTAAACGGCGGAAAGGGCATTTCCTCGAGCTGATAGACGAAGACACCGCCCGAAATATCGGCAGCCACTAGTTGATCGCCACTCCTGGTGAATTCCAAGGCGCAGAGCCTGCCACCAGGTGCCAAGGTTATAGAACAAGGCTTGTAAGTCCTCCTCTTGATGTCCCAAATTGAGATTTCGTTGTCGGTGCAAGTCGCCAGGATCGTCGAATTCTTGGGACACCAGGTTGCGGCCCGCACGCAGGACATTCTCGTGGTGAGGGTGATGAGGGGCTCGGTGAGGCCCTCCGCCCAAATCCTAGCGGTCCAGTCGGCCCCGCAGGTTAGGAATAATTTGGTGCTGAATGGAGAGAACTCCAAGGCATAGATTGGCCCATCGTGCGCGAGGAAGCTATTCACGTGATGGTCCAGGTAGTTCGTCGAGCATTTGTGGACGCAACCCTCGTCGGAACCCACAAAATACACGTCCGGCTTCTCCGGGTGTCTACACAGGAGCACGGCCCCTGGATTTCGTCGGATCGATATGTCGACCTTCTCGCAGAAGTCCTTGCGGGGGACTCCAACAATCGACGCCTCGATCCTGGGGATGCGCATCATCTGAGTCGAAGTGAAATCTTCGTGTGTTGGGTAGCACAGGATTCGGCCGTCCTGGGTAGATGTGTAGATCTGCTCTTTATAATCCATGAGCTCGTCTCCCGGCCACCACTGGACTTGCCATTGCGGGGAGAATAGACGAAGTTTGTCGCTTGAATAAGATGCACGCCGTGAGTATTCATAAAATGGTATAGCTATTCGATACTCACGTTTTGCTGTCCCTCAAACCAGCCAGAGCCCTACTGCTCACATCAATGATCCGAAGACGTCCGTCGTAGAATCCAACCGCCAGCTGATTTGGTTTCAATCGACTCCAATCGAGATCAGAAATCGCTGATTCGAACCGATAAACTCTGTCTGGTTGACTCGGGTTCTTCATGCACCAGATGAGGAGGAGCCCGTCAGTATTGTTCCTGGATCCGTAGCCAACCGCCAAAATGTTGGAGTTGGTATAATTCCACCGAAAGGCTGTCACTGGACGATTCATCGTTTCCAAACAGGAGTGGGTCCACAGTAAGTCCAGGGAGTACGTGATCTTTAGATCTGGGCTGCAAGGGTCCCTTTTCAAAAGACCCTTGAATCGCTTCTGAGGGATTATATAGAGATTACTCGCAATTATCCTCTCCATTATTTGAAGGGCATCTTTGAAGGAAGACTGCTTGCTAATTTCCGCTAGTTGGGCCTCGGGACTTGGAGTCATAGGGGTCAGCGATAGCTTCGGGAGCTTGTTCCTGTCCTGTAACATTTCGAGATCATCATCGCAGTTCAATAACTTGATTTTAACAAAGACAATTGCAGGATTGAGATCAACCAAAAGATGATTGTTTTTGTTTACAAAAACCTCTTACCGGCGTCTCTTCCACTCTCGCAGCGCCCTCCAATTCGACATAAGTATCATGAATGACCCAATTATTGACAAAGGTTCCCTGGTTCATCCTCTTCTCCCTCCCGACATGTGTCGACCTGGATTTAACGTGAATCCTCCGCGTCTGGGTCTCTGCGTCGGCGAGTTTCCTTTTCGGTCCACTCTCAGTTTTAATATTCTCGTATCTCTCATTCTCTTCCTTCACCTGCTGACCATCAGAGGTGTCCAGGTCCGCGGTCAGCTGGGGCATCTCAAAGATGATGATTGTTTCAGTCTCTTTCAGAAGAATTGTCATCGTCTCCATGAATTTAGTCAATGTCTCTTCGAACTTCGGAAGACAAAATGGCGACGGGGCACGAGACTCGTCCGCGAGTGACGGAATTTCCTGAGTTACTATCAGACTCTCCATTGTTTTGTCGAGGGGGGGAATCACTGTGGTGTGTATTGGAGATGATTTCTGGTGGAATAAAAAAGAGCCAAGTTTTAAAAACATGAGGATAATGTCTTGGGAATATGGAGATGGGAAAAATTATGGATTTGTTGACGGTTTCCCGTTTGATCTTCACAAACGTTTCACCTCTCACACATTGTCCAAAACAAAAATCTTGAGAATTATGGATTATTTTGACTCAATCACCGATGCAAGCCCCGATATACTAGATCGCAGTCCTGCTGAACTCAAGGACATCATGGACTCACTTCCGGTCTTCAGCATGCCGATGGTCTCGTACACCGTCAGCCGGTTCTCCTCAATCGTCGGGTAGAACCGGTGGGTCAGGAGTTTTGGGGTCACCTCGAGACCATCTTCAAAGACTTTCAGTTGTTTCCGTTGCTGGACCACGGATATCGGTGGCTTCTGGGACCTCGCCCTGGAGGGTCGTCGATTCGACATTCTGCGAGAGACTAGACTGGTCCTTTCGGTCATTGTTTGATCGATTCCTCTGGTTTTTATGAGGTTATGAGATTAAAAGTGAGGTCGTTTTTGTGAGAAGCATAAAAAAATGTCAAATTTCTTCAATTCCTAAGAAAATTTCAAACTCTAATTACGTTTTTCTCACACTATTTACTGCAAGAGTCAAAAAATTTGAGTTTTTTTTGTTTCGTCGGTAAAACAGGGTGACATGTAGCCGACGCCTGGTACTCTAGAATTCTTCCTTACCAACGGACATTCGCTTACCGGCAGCTGCAAATAAGGCGGTCTTTTTAAATAAATCAATAACCACAACCTCAAAAATCTCCAAATCCTCCGCCCTTTCGGCGACCATCAAAAAATCGATAACAGTCCAGAAAAATCCTCTGTTCCGGGGGAAAAAAAGCACTGAAAAAGCCACAGGAACTCGGTGGAAAGCCGTAGAAAACCTCTGACGATAGTCAATGAACTTTGGCCACGTAATCCTGGCGTTTAGTCGGTCCGGGTGTGCAAGGGGGGGAGGTATGACCAGTGATCGACGCAAAAGGCATTAGTGTGTGTTGTTCAGTGCACGTCAGTGTAATAATACGACGAGTCTCGTGCCCTCCACAGCTCTTTCTCTGGACACCTGTTTTTTTTTCCTCCTTCGCGTTGACAAAAGAACAAACCGCTGGAAACATTGGCACCTGGATATCATTGAGATTGGAGGGATATTGTGAGTGGATTCAATTGTTTTTTAGGCTTATTACGTCTTCACGCATGATTATTTGACCTCGTGGGGAGGGGGAGGCATAATTTACTATCGCAATAATTCAGTGAACAACCGCGGAGGAGAGTGGGAATGCTGTCAAACTAATGACGATGGAATGATTTTGTTGTTCTGGAGTTTTCGAGGGTAATGGAATTATTTTTTTTTGGCTCCAGTTTTGGGTGAGGATGGGAACTGTCGAGGAGCAACCGGGACCTTCCAAGCCCACCGATCTTGGTGGCAAGGAGAAGGAGAAGGACGACAGGATGTTCGAGTGTAATATTTGTCTGGATACTGCCAAGGATGCTGTCGTTAGCATGTGTGGACATTTGTTTTGGTGAGTTGATTTCTTCTGAATTGAATTTTGTTTAGCCTGTTTTTTATTATTGTGCTTCTAACTCAAAATTGGCAGAGTGAAATCCAAAAAACTTGATTACATTCTCAAATTCCTTTTGCAATATCCAAAATGCACATCGGCTCACTCAAATCATACTGAATGGTGCTAAGATTTTGGAGATCTTTTGATAAGATTATCAAGAGAGGATCATAACAAATTATTCTGCTTCCCTCACTCCACAAATTTCTGCATTGAAAAGGTTACGATTATTGTTTGAACAGTGAATTTTTTGGAGTTTTTATCTGCTCACTGTTGTTGGGGAAGGATGTGAGTGTGGCGTGATGTAAAAAAAAAAGGTGAATATTTATAGAGTTGGAAGTCAGGGCCAAGTTATCTTACATATTGTCTCTTATCTTCGATGAATTGTAAGATTTTGATTATTTGTGGATGCCGATGAGATCCCGGAAATAAACGTCCATTCCTCAATGTCTCAATAGTTTTTGGGGTGGAATGTAAAAAATGAACATTACTCATGAAAAATCTTGAAAATATATCAATATATATTATTTTAGACGAATTAAACAATTGGGATAATAATTAATTATTTGCATAAAGTAATTGAATCATCAGTAATATAAGTGATTAATATTTATTAATGAATAAGGCATATTTTTAATATTTCTTTCTTCACTTTGAAACGAATTTTTTTAACTGATGTACTTGAATAACAGTTGGCCATGTCTTCATCAATGGCTGGAAACAAAACCAGCGAGGCAAGTGTGTCCAGTTTGCAAAGCGGCAATTAGCAAAGAAAAAGTTATTCCACTATATGGAAGGGGTGCAGCCAAGCAGGAAGATCCAAGGTAATTAATCATTCTGATAAACAACGTGTGATTCGATACATATTGTTGGTGAATATTTATTCTATTCCTTTTATTTGGATTTGTTGGGATGAATTAATTTGCTCCGCTACAACTTTTAAATGCGATTTTTATTTCTATTTTTAGGGAATTACTTGTTGTCAATTTATATTATAATGGCTAATTTGTTTTTAATAAATGTCAGGGGTTTCTCCTTATTGCTTATTTGATAGAAATAACGTTCCACCTCGTCCAGTGGGTCAGAGGGTGGAACCAGAGAGTGGAACTACCTTCTCAGGACTGGGGTTTGCTGATGGAGGCTTCCACATGTCTTTTGGAATTGGAGGATATCCCTTTGCATTTTTCACGTCGACGTTCAATTTTGGAGAAACTCGACCGAGTGCTGGTGAGTGGAGTTTTTTTTATTTGAAATGTTTTTTTTTTTTTTCAAATAAAAAAAATACAATAAATAAATGATATTAGCCGAGAGGAGCACTGGTTATCGAGTTAATTCACCATTTAATAAGTTACTAATCAATTTCAGTTCCCAGAGGTACTCCTCAGTTCGAGGACGACGTCTTCATCTCAAAGATTTTCCTCTGGCTGGCGATAATGTTCATTGGGTGGCTCTTGATGGCGTAACCAAATCTTCCTCTCCCCAATTGTTCGGTTAAAATCCACTATAATACACTCAGCAACTGTATAATCCCCAAAATATTTCATAAACAATTGTACTCAATGATCTATCGACTTGGGAATTTCGAAGAGACCATTACTGTGCTGTATATATCCGAGGTATTCGAGGTCGAGTTGAGGGAGATTGATTCAAAGTAGATACCCATCTCCCAACTCTAGAGTTAAGAATAAATAGGTATAAGAGATTTCGATTTACTGCGTTGGAACAAATTCAATGAAATTGTACTTGAGTTTGTGTACATACTATAACTAACTGTTGACTACCTTTAAAATTCCCTTTTTATTTATCCTCCGGGGAATAGGAATATATAAATGCCACACTAGAGCAGTGAGAAATCACGAAATTGTCCAATTCAATGGCGAAATTATAAATTGAGAAGGTGCAAATAAATGGAGAAATTATGTATTGTGGTTTTTGTGGAAATTTTTAGAATTAACGGATTTTATCATTGAATAAATAAACAGGGTTCAGTGAAATTTCTAAACTGCTAATCAATAAATCATTCATTTTTGGAGGACAGCTACAAGGACATCATCACAAAAATTACGTAGAGAAGAGATCAAATGATTTTATTGTGCTGTTTCAGTTGGTCAGGAAATAAAATGGTAAAGTGTTTCAGTATGGTTGTTAAGCAATATTGAAGAGGTGTAGAGTTTTATTTAGCTCAGATCTCGTCTTTGGAGCGTTTATTGCGGACGAAACCCTTCGCCTGGAGGAGCTCATTGCACTCTTCTCTGGTGAGCCTGGAGAGCTGGAGGCGCTCGACTTCCTCGTTATTCTTGTCGTAGAGGACTAGCTCGGGAACAGCTCCTTGTATGTGTTTGAACTCTGTGCGATCACTAAACTCCAAATGATAAGGAAATTATGATTTTTATTATTTTTCTTTCTAATCAACTTGGATGGATTTTCCTCGATGCCCTTTAGAGAAACATGAACAGAAACAATAACAAAATTAACAGGGATAAAAGGGATTCTCCAAATTCATCAAAATTGCATCATGAAATCCCAAGATATTTATCATTTGACAGATGCACTCTCGTTCTGTTTTCATCTCATTCGTTCATGAATTGTTGCACGTAAGATAATCATTAAAAGGATACTACAGTGATAAATCCTCGAAGATGAACTGTTTGACATCAGGAAGACGATTCAGGGAGCACCCGGAGCAACTCTGGAACCCAAGAAACTTATAAAATCACCCAAAACCATTGGAGCATAGGAATATGCAGGCTCTACTGATCCCCAGCATCGCCAGAAAAATCAATTAGCAGGTCTAATTACCTCGACAATGGCGTGCACGTAGGCATTGCTGCTAGCTGACACCCGCGTGCACATCCCCAGCAGCACAACAATACAAATTCCTTTCATTTTCATTTTTTAAAGAATTTTTTCCCACTGAAAAACCACTGACGGTCCAACGATTATTTCTCCTCTAACCACTCGACCAATGGAAATCGTCTCTCCTACGACGCCAGTTGAACAACGTCACAGGAGGGCAGAGTTAGGCATCGCGACAAACGTGTAACAATGGCGTTCTCCTGTTCAAGTGAGTTATTTTTTACTTTTCTCATACTTTTTTTTGTAGATTTAGAGATTTTTTGATGATTTATTATTGGTTTTGCATGTGGCTATCACTAGGTTTGGAGGGGAAAAATATTGGATTATCATTTTTATCCACGAGTTGTTGGGAAACCGGTAGGGTAGGATAACCTCAAAGCATCCCCTGAGAGATATAAAAAAACAAATAAAAATGATTGAAAATTGATCTATTGATTTTTATAAATTTATTCGTTTGTTTGGTAATTGTTTCTTTCTTTAATTTAATCCTCTAGTTGTGTATTTTTTATGTTAGATTTTCCGTTGTTTTAACCTTAAAAGAAGCTCCTACTAGATTTAATAAAGACAAGAAAATTTATGAGAAATTATTTATTCCTTTCAATTAATTAATTTTTATACAAATAATTTTCTTGTTCCTTTTAGTTTCGAATGAAGTACCAGAGCATCCAGTGGTCTCGCCAGTATCTGGATGCATCTTCGAGAAGAGATTGATCGAGAAATATGTTATTGATAATGGAGTCGATCCCATCAATGGAAAGGAACTCACTGTTGAGGAATTGATTGACGTTAATGGTAAGTCGTATTGTCTTCCAATGTCAGAAACAATGAAATATTAATACGAATGATTTTCCAGTAAGTCCCACGGTGAAGCCAAAGCCCCCAAGTGCAACCTCGATCCCAGCTATTCTGAAGATCTTCCAAGACGAATGGGACGCTCAGATGTTGCACGCTTTCACCGTTCGCCAGCAGCTCCAAACCTGCAGGCAAGAGCTGTCTCACTCGCTGTACCAGCACGATGCAGCATGTCGAGTGATAGCCAGACTAACCAAGGAGCTCACGGCAGCCAGAGAGGCTCTGGCAACTCTGAAACCGCAGGCTGGCATTGCTCCCACTGCCATTCCCCAGCCAGCAGTGGCAGTTGAGGCTGGAGGTGGTGCTGTCCAGCCCACTGAACAGGCTGGCATTACTGAGGATGTCATTCAAATACTCCAAGAGAGGGCCACCGTTCTCACGCAGGAGAGAAAACGAAGGGGCAGGTCAATTCCTGAGGATCTACTGCCAGCTGAGAGTATCAGGACCTTCCAGACACTTGCGTCACACCCAGTGCGTGATTTATTTTGATTTTTTTCATCAATTTTAATAATAACGTTAATTGATGTTAATGGTTTTTCAGGGTCTTCATAGTGCTTCTGTGCCAGGAATTCTGGCTCTGGACATTCACGGAGCGGACACGAGTAAAATTTTAACAGGCGGTGCTGACAAAAATGCTACAGTTTTCAACAAAGATACAGAGCAGGTGGTGGCCATCTTGAAGGGACACACGAAGAAGGTGACAAGAGTTATTTATCATCCAGATGAGGATGTCGTCATGACAGCCTCTCCAGACTCGACAATAAGAATCTGGAACGTGGCCACGAGCCAGACGACTCTTTTACTGAGGGCTCACGATGCTCCTGTCACTGGACTCTCACTTCATCCCACTGGGGACTATTTGCTCAGCTCTTCACTCGATCAGCACTGGGCATTCTCGGATATCAGAACGGGAAGACTGCTAACGAAGGTGAGGATTTAATTATCAAAAACTATGAGTTTTTTTTATAATAGTCTTGAATTTTTCTCCTTGAAAGGTGGCAGGACCAGGCAGTCAACCGCTGACAACAGCTCAATTCCATCCGGACGGTTTGATCTTTGGAACTGGAACCCAGGACTCTCAGGTGAAAATCTGGGATCTTAAGGAGCAATCGAACGTCGCTAATTTCCCTGGACACTCGGGCCCCATTTCAGCAATCAGCTTTTCGGAGAATGGATACTACTTGGCGACAGCTGCTGAGGACTGCTGCGTCAAGCTCTGGGATTTACGGAAACTCAAGAATTTCAAGACATTGCAATTGGATGAGGGATATGAGGTGAAGGATTTGTGCTTTGACCGGAGTGGAACATATCTCGCGGTAGCTGGATCTGATGTCAGGTAAATTTCTTTTATTTAAGAGAAAACAAATATAAATGAACAATTGAACAGTTTCCCCCTGATTTATCAATTTACCAATGTTTCTAACAAAATTTTAGAGGCGAATTTGAGGAGATTATTGAATGTTTGATGAGTTGGTAAGCTCTCACTTAAACTAATAACTTTCATATTTATAAATTTTAGAGTTTATTTGTGCAAACAATGGCAAGAGCTGAAGGTGCTGAACGATCACACAGCGACAGCAACTGGAGTTCGTTTTGGACGACATGCCCAGTACTTGGCATCGACAAGCATGGACAGGACACTCAAACTTTATGGACTTCCCTAGAATGTCTACTAATGAATTTTCTCTTATCTTATTGTATCATTTCCTCATGTATTTCAACGTAACAATTACCATTAAGATCAATAATTAATGATAAATAACAGAACAGTTAATAATTATTGACTAAGAAATTTTAGTTATTTTAATGCCGATTTAGGACTAATTTCAAAGATATTTTGCATCAATTTTTGGAAAATAAAACACTCAAAAAGGGAAAGGAAAGGATAATCAACAATTATTAATCTTTAATTATTCAAAATCGGTACAGTTCATTGAGGAGATATTTATTTATTAAGAAACTCCATTTTTTGCGTTTTTTTCTTCATTATAAAATAAAGAAAATGGAAAAAATGAAAAAAAAAAGTAAATGAATAAAGAAATTATTCTTTATATAATGCCATTAATAACGGTAACAATTAATAATAATAATAATGAAATTACAAACAAAAATAATTATCTGAATATTTTAAATAGCCCGCGAAAATGCCCACCTACTGCGCATCCTACTTGCGCCGATACAAGATGGCAGCCGGTCTCTAGCACTGAACAAAGGCTGTCGCGTCGGTCCCCCGTATTTTCGACGAAAAAAGGGGTAAAAGTATCAAAATAATTACCAAAAAGATAATAATCGAGTAATAATAGTAGACAGTGGCAATATTATCATGGAACAAGGCCATATTGGCCTTAATTTGAGGCGCTGGAGCCCTGAGAAGTTGTTAATGAAGAATCAGTCCGTCCATTGCGCATGTTTTCTGCGCCTATTCAAGACGGCAGTCGGTCTCTAGCACTGAACAAAGGCAGTGGCGTCGGTCCCGAGTACTTGCGACCAAATACGGGTAAAAACATCAAAATTATTATAAAAAAAGTCAGTAATCAAGTAATAGTAGCAGAAGGTGACAATTTTATCATAAAAAAAATAATTATTTCGGTGAATTGAATGGCCTAGAGCCTCTGAAACCTGGACAGAATATACATTCACCTTGTCCATTGCGCATCTTTACTGCGCATATGAAAAATGGCGACTGATCTCGGACCCTGAATGATATCTCTGGTGTATTTCCTCACATTTTCGAGGAGTTATAAGGAGTAATAAATTATAAACAATGAAAATAATCAATTTTGACGTAAATTGAGGATTTTAAGAATGAATTGGACATTATTTTGGGAGTCCAAAGTGTAATGTGTAGTGAAAGTGACTCTGTCTGGACGTGATCGACAATTTTGGGATTTCGGAAGATGACGCCTGCTGGATAATTCCAGACTTACAGAGACTGAAACTCGTGTTTTGTGCTTGTCCTTCTATTGTTTAATAACAATTTTAATTCCCAAAGAGTTCCATTAATGATGACTGGGGAATGGGTGAACAATGAGGTTATGAGTTATGGGCCAAAAGAACTATATCTGTGAAAAGTGCATTCTTGGAGTTGTATTATTGCCGATGTGTTTACAAATCCAAAAGATGGTTATTTTCCCGCGTAATTGTGAGATTTTTCATTCAAACAACTGATTGGGAGAAGTGGAAAAGTGTTAATCAGTGCAATATCAATTGGAAAAAGTGCGAAATTCCTTTTTTTTCCCGTTATTTATTTGGTTTTAGATTAACTTGGTCAATGGCATTATTAATTAGTGCAGTCAGTGTCGAAAAAATATTTTTTAAATCTTCTTTCACTTTTAAACAGCAATTTAATTTTTTTTCCTAATTAAAAAAAAAAGTAAAATGCAATTTTTCTAAGTTTTCATTGTTTTTTTTATTTTTTTCCACTTAACTGCATTGTTCCTCTCATTGCTCGCGAGTGAAGGTGGTAAAGTGAAGTGAGTGAAAAAGGTGAATTTTTTAATTCAACCCAAGTGAAAAAAAAAATTATTGTTTTTCAAGTGACAGTGCCAACTCCCTGGATACGTGGATTACCTGGATTACTTGGATTATGTGGATTACCTTCGTTTCCAGTGGTGAAAACGGAGCAGATGTTTTCATCCAACGCCGGTGAGTGATTACAATTCACTAATTAATCAATTATCATGATTTTCTTGGAAAATTCTATCGTTTTTACACTGAAAATTCCAAAATATGGAATAACAAAGCGAAATTCCCCCTCTAAAATGACTAAAAATTGTCAAACAATGTTAAGGAATTCTCTTAAAAATGCAATTCCGCCGATTTGGCGATTCAAATGAAAAAATTGGGATCGAACGGTGAACTGCTTAGAAAAGAAAAAGAAAAAGAAAATCTGAGTTTTTTTCATGTCTTTTTTTTTTCATATCTTTCTTTCTTTAAATTTATACAATAATCTTTACATCGATATATTATTATTCAATTTATATACACTTGACGTCGACTCCTTTGTTCTTAATCTTTACAAACTTACGTACATATTTATATTTGTAAATTTTTTTTATTGCTAATTACCTACGGATATTTAAATCACTTTTTTTTCGGTTTTCCACTTATTTTTTATTAAACTAAGCACCTTAGGTACAAATTATAGTTCACTTTTCACAGCCATACGAAGAATTTGCTTTCCTTCAGTGAACAAAAAAATAGCAGATGTATTTGTGATGATATAACTGTTAACTAACAAAAAAATGGAACGCTATTTTGCCTCGAAAATTTCCATCTGAAATTCATTAGTATTTTGTTTTCGCGAATGGGGAAAAACGGGTGCTATTCCAATCAAAATATATTTAAGGACACAATGGTTTTCCATTTGACAACCAAACACGATTTTTTTTTCGCTTCTTGCGAGTCCTTTGGATCGAATAAAGAGTCCAAAAATTTGATTATTCATGGGATTTAAATGAAAAATAAATGGCCCCTGTCGCATAAACTGTCGATAAAAATTAAACAAAAAAAATATAGGGTTTAATGGAACCTTACACTTTCCGGTAACTGTAAATCATGTACATAAAAATTGACCTTAACTAGTCGTTGTTCCTTGATAAAATGAAAGAAAAGAAAAAGAAAAAGAAGGAAAAACAATAAATTTCGGGGAATTTTCAACGTAACTCGATTTTCGTGTTTGTTATTTCAGTGGTGAAGAGGTAAAATTCCAGTAAAAACCAATCTCAAAGTTACCACTGCAATTATCTAAAAAAAAAAAAAAGTTTGTCTTTGGGGAAAATGTCAGAGGAATTTTGTGATGACAATTGAATTTTCAACAAAAAAATATTGTTTCACATTTTTCTGTTGAATGACAGGGACTTGAGATAAGGGTTTTTTAAAAAATTTTTAATTTTCTTTTCCACTTCTTCACTACTAATTATTTTCTTCTCACTTTCATTGGGTAATAAATATTTGAAACAACTTCTGAATGATCATCTAAATATTAAAACCGGTCAATAAATATCCGTCGAAAAAAATCATGGTTAGCAATGAAAATTCCCCAAATGAAAAAAAATGGCAACAAAAGAATTGAGATTTCTTTAGTGATGTTGTTGTCGTTCTCTGGTTTATCATACTCATCACAACTGGCACAATTCATTCTCAATATTTATTTTCTTTATTCTTTTGGGAGGGGATGAGGATTATTTTCTCGGAGAAAATATCCAATCTAAAACTCTAAATTTCCCCCATTGAAAATTTCAAATGTCTAAGAAGTGACTCACAATCTCAATTAAAATCTCCTCAAAATAAGTTGGTTTTTGGTCTAGTTCGGGGATGTTTTGGGCTCGATGAAAGCCGTCGTCTAGTTTATAATTTTCATTTGTCATTCTTCCCCCGTTCAGTTTCAACCCGGACAGTTCTCTTCTCATCAAACAATACTCTCCCTCTCTCCCTGCAGCTCATACCCAGCAATGACTCCCCTCCTAATTGAAACTTGACTACTTCTCAATCCATTTCCATTGAACAAATTAACCAGCCAACTCCTTATTGAATTTCTCGCAGAACTCTTCTTGTCAGGCACACCGTTGCCACTGACACTCGTCACCACATGATCCAATGATCTACACCTCTTTACATCCCCCAGTCCATCACCCTCACTCGTTCCAGTCTCATCGTGCTCCAGGAGAGGTGCATTCACCTCCTCCTGGAAGTTTTCCTTCAGAATGGCATTGCCATTGGGATAATTATTGTTGAGACTCTTGAGATTCTCCTTTGAGTTGGTGAATTTATCGCAGTTCTCCAGCGATCGAAAGCTCTTCTTCGGCTCCTTCCATCTCAAGTGGGGTGAGTCACGTCGAAAATCACTGGGAAATGGATCCAGGGACTTGGATTCCCGAATTATTGTCGAGGGGTAGTCGGAGGTAGTCGATGATGAGGCAATTGTCGATAATACTCTTGCACTTTTTTTGAGTTTTGGCTTTCCCTCGAGGAAGAGATCGTCGAGGGCGAGTTTTATGTTGGCAGCTCTTATCTCCGTCTCCTCGTTGACTGTTCCATTGTTGAGAGTTGTCTTGGATAGGCTGTCGATGAGGTATAGGGGATTGCGCTCGAGTTTACCCAGGCGAAGGTGTCGTAGAATAGGGCTTGTATTTCCACACTGGGAGACTGAGTCATCGGGACTTGGACGGGGAACGGCACTCGTACGCCGGGAACCACCACCGCCGAGACCTCCCAGGAGAGACGCCTGACGCGAGTCAGGATTCAATTTTGGACTTCGACGGGGTCGACAGAAAAGGGGGGGGAGGTCACCCACGTCCACCTAAGGACAAAGATTTCAATGAAATCGAGGACACAATTCGTTTGTCTTTTTTTTTCCACGGATATTTAAAGGCTCAACCTGCCCAATTTTTTTTCTTATTTTCGAATTTTTCTCATTACAGTCGCTAACGGGGTTATTACTAAGTACAAAAAGGACAAAAAGGACAAAAAGGACAAAAAGGGGTCAGACAAATAGCCATGATATCTAATAGGTCGGCAATTAAATCTCAGGCGAAACAATAGTGAGCTGGAATTGTGGGGAATTTAGGAAGAAAAAGTAAAAAAAAAAAACACATTTAACCTCCATTAATTAACATGATTAATCACGTGCAAATGAAAATCACCTCTCGTTTCTGAATAGCTTTTTCATTGGCCCCGACCAACCAATAAGTCTTGACGTCTCCCTTTCCCTTCATATGGACCAGTCCTCTCTCCTCAATAATGTAACCACCAACTTTGTCCAGAGCCTCTTTGCACTGTGCACTTATGTGAATCCTCAGGGCTTCTCCATTCGATTCCATTCTCGATGCTGTATTTACAGTGTCACCAAACAAACAGTATCGGGGCATAGTCAGGCCCACTACTCCCGCCACAACTGGACCTGAAATATTCATCTCTCAGTTGGTTCAACAAAAACGGTTATCCCCCTCGGGGATAGTTGAAATATTCATGAAAAAGTGGGCAATAGTGAATTATTGATTTGTAATTGATTTGAGGAAGAGGAGAAATTGAGATTTTACCAGTATGAATTCCTATTCGAAGTTTTAGAGTTTCTTGTGGCCGGTGGGCTATCGTGTGCTGTTTCACTGCATTCAACAGGTCTAGTGACATCGAGGCTATTTCACCAGCATGCCTGTTACCATTTTTAATTGGTAATCCTGATACCTGAGGGTGATAGTTGATAATTTAATTGAAAAATTTCAATAATTTCATTATTAAATAATAATTAATAATGAAAATTGGTATGAAAAATGACAATTAAATAATGAATTGTCTCGTGAGAGTAGATCTAGATATTTTTTTCTAACGACCAATTTAATCGATATTGATATTGATTGTTTAAAATTTAACGTACCACCATGTAGGCATCTCCAATAGTCTCGACTTTGTAGACATCGTAGCCCTTGATAATTCGATCAAAAATCGTGTAAAGATCGTTGAGAAAGTTGACAACTTGAAAGGGTGTACTCTCAGCGGACATTGCAGTAAATCCCACTATATCGCTGAAGTAGATTGTCACGAGATCAAATGCCTCCGGTTCTACACCAATTCCATTTGTCAGGCAGTTTGCCACAGGTCTAAAGAAAAATATAAATTAAACTCAATTAACAATTGCTTTTAAGAACTCTTTGTCTTAGACAAATTAGAAAAAAAAAAAAAAGAAAATTCACTCACTCTGGCAACATTCGATGCAACAAATCCTCAGTTTTTTGTTTTTCCTCGAAGAGAAGGCGCGTGCGCTCACTGACTAGATCCTCGAGATTATTCGCATACTTCTCCATCATATCCATCATCTGATCCATTATATTACGATGTCTACCGGCCTTCATCTTGGCCAGTCTAGTTCTTATCATCTTGAAATCCGGCCTCAACTCTGGACTCTCTGACCAGCAATCAGTTATCGTACTTACGATGTAATCAGCACAATCAGTCTCTGATTCAGAGAGAATGTCGATGTTTGGCCGAAATGGTGGCTCACTGTCCTCAGGATATCGCTTCACGCGGTCGATTATTTCTTTCAATAGACATTTTGACATTTTATTTAATTCATCTTTTTTGAGTTGAGTTGAGTGAATAGTTATAATGATAATTAATTGAATAATTGAAAAAATTGTCGAGTAATATAACTCATTGAGGGATGAAAAATTGAATGTTATTTTGAATTTATGTTTATGTTTATGTTTTGTTGGGAGATTACCTTTGGGCTCTAGGTTAACTCCACCATAGGGACCCTTTCTCCCTATTATCTCGAAGAGAATTATGGCGAATGAGTAAATATCACCCTCCTGAGTCCCTCTTATAGGGGCATTGGGATTCCTCAGCAACTCTGGCGCCTTCCAGAACAGATCTGAGAAAATTGTCATTTCCTTTTTCTTTATTATTTCCGGGTGAGATTGTTATAAAGAGATATTTCAGTTTTAAGAGAATAGTATATTTTCCTTTTTCTTAATGACTCACTTCGATAATACTGATGTTCACCGATACTGTCCGACTCGGCGCAGTGTCTCATATCGTGGAGACCAAAATCAGATACTTGTAGTACCCATCGGGACGTCACAACACAATTTGACGATTTGAGATTACCGTGACAGACTAGCACTGAAGATTCATGAATATACAGCATACCCTGAAGGAAAAAGAAAAAAGCAGGGGAAATTATTTAAACATAAACATAAACATTCTTACAAAAGACATTTCATCATTTGTCTTACCTTAATGAGATCATGAACTAATGACGCAATGAACATATCGTCTAATTTTATATCCTCGTTTTCAATTATGTCCTGGGAACAGAAAAAAAAAAATATATATATATATATATATCTTTTTTTTAACTTGAATTTTAACTTTTCGGGAGGGGCAGATTAAATACTCACATAAAGACTTCCTTTGGCACAATAATCGGTAATTAATAGTATCCTCATGGGCTCGACGCAAGCACCGATGAAAGAATTAAGATTTCCATGTCTTATTTCACGTAGAATTCTCATCTCTTTCATAACGTCACGTGATATGTCTTTTTTTTTTGAAAATTTGAGTTCTTTTATTCGCACTACGACACCATGATAGTGGCCAGTCTGGGCAAACACTTGGCCACCGCATCTTGACTCGTATGACATTGCGCTAACTAAACTTAACTGTAAAGAAAATTCATTGAATTAATAAATGTTCAATTTAATTTTTTTATTATTAAAAAACATTCTACTCGTGAAACATAACTAAATTGAGAATTAATTAATGAATTATAAAATGAAAAGTAATGAAAATTAATTTATCAAAAAAATTCAAGTAGCTCATGAAATCGACTGACTTTACTAGGGGATGACATGAGATTATCCAGATGTGGATATCCATGGATTTCGCTGGGATCAATTTTCCATAGGAGACCCTCAATTTCCTGTTCAATTTTCCATCTTCTGTAAATGCTCATGGTTATAACAGCAGCGCAAAAGAGAAGAACAGCCAGAATACCAGCAGCAACAATACTCCGAAGATGTGTATCATCTTTGGGACAATGTTCATTAAGAAAACCACAGCCGGGCTCAGCCTCGGGTTTGTTCTTTCCCGGCCACTCCATTGACTCGGATGGCCTGTACACCTGTCGTCAATAGGTGGATAAATGAATTATTTATTTGTTTATTTATTGTCGACAAAAATTGTACATTTATTTCCGTTCGTATTTTCTTTCTTTTTTTCGATTCTTTTTAACACCAACTCACTCACTAGAGTTTCACCCTGTTGAAACTGTCCCACTGGCTTCATCTGGAAATCACAACTGAAGTTGTCCTGGGTAAAACGATCCTTCTTGAGGGCGAGAACCGAAAAATTTCCCTCGGAGTCACCCGCCTTGTCCAGTTTTATCGTTTGTCCACCGACACCTAGAGAATTTGAGGAAAAAAATGATATAGTCTAATTCATGTAAATGTATTTTGAGCCCCTCTAAAGAAACCGGCAAACAAACAAGAAAATCTCTCATTTTACTCACTCTGATAGGTATGCCTCTTGATAATAGTCTCAATTATCATCGTTCCATTGCTAACAATCTCATCAAGACTGCTCTCCCTCTGCTCCCTAATGAGCTGATCGAGTGCAGTTGCATAAAGCTTGACCGAATCATAGAGATATGCTGCATGAATAGACACATACTTGGGATACTTCAACAAGAGATCAGGTACTGGAAAATTAAATGGCTCTTTCAATGTATAATTCCTAACTCTCTTCGAGAAATTCTCATAGTTTTGAGTTGGTGGACTGGAGGCGACCACCATGAGTGATCTGGCACGTTTTAAAAAGTCCTTTGGCTCAAGACAATTTTTCAATTTATCGTAATCCTCGGGCTTCCATAAGTACTTTTGCGCCTCTCTCGGTGAATATGTCATCATGTCGACATGAATAACCATGTACTCGCCATTATCGAGGAGTCTCTGATTCTGCATAGCACCCATTAAATCAATCAGTGACATTGGTGTACCAAAAAATATATATATTCTTGTCATATTCTTGGTCTCCTGTATCAACTGAAACCAAACGCCAACGTGACAACAGGACAAACGCTCCTCGCAACATGTGTGACGATCTTCCACGGTTTTGTAGTGATTAACTGTCAGGTTGTTCTTGGCTGCCTGATTCTCCAATGATTTTGCCACTGTTGTCCATGCACTCTCAGTTATTATCGTGAATTTGTTCCAACCGTAATGCAACAGTAGGGCTATCAGTGACTTGGTTACCTGTGTATCTGGTGGCTCGGTACGGGCGAATGTTGGTACTTTTGACGCTTTGTAGTCGGAGCATTTCTGGGAAAAGACAATTTTTTTTTGCTGCAATTTTCGTTAGGTACGTTAGGGCTGAAGGCGTCACTCGTTAATGATGGAATTTTGAATTTTGGATTTTGGATTTTGGACTTTGCTCGGTCGGGTCGCATGTAGGGAATTCTTTGGAGATTCATTTCTTTTCTATTCAATTATTTTCAAAGACTCAAATTTCATTTGAAATTAATGAACTCTTAACTCTTACAGGTCTCAATCTCACGTGAAGTTATATTAACTTGTTATATTTCTGCGAATGCTTGTAAAACCGCCAAGACTTTTAGAGTTTGGACTCATCAATCTCCAATTGAAATTCCTTATTTTTTGGATGCGTCGAGCTCCGTTCCACTTGACCCTTGAAAAATAATCCCACATCAGAATTGCGAGACAGATCGACCAAAAAAAATCTGAATAATTTCAGTTTTTCCAATGCAAATTGCGTTATTTTCGGTTCCAAAATAACTCAAAAGGAGGGGGTGAAGGGAGAAAAATGATGAGGGCGTGGTGTTGGGGTGCATTGGTCATTGCCGGCTAGCTGACTGGCGTTATTCCTGGCCGGCGGTCGGCTATATTTAGACGAGACCACCTTGAGAGAGCCCGCGCTCTCGTGTAGTACCGGTATATGTATATATATATATATATGTGTGTGTGTGTGTGTGTGTGTGTGTGTGTGTGTGTGTGTGTGGGGAACTCTCTCGACGTGCAACGAGTTGTGCAACAATTGCCGTCCAAACTGACATGTTGGACTGCAAATGCATTGTTGGAGGGGGGAAGAAAAAATGGGCATTAGTATAGTATCGTGTCAACAGAACTTTAAATATTTTCTACCGCCCGTTTAATTTGATTTTTTATGCCACTCGGCCGGTAAAAATCACATGCTATAAATTAATACGTCTTCTGCTCATAAAAAGAGAAAAAAATAAATCTTTTATAGAGCGTTCCCCACTTGATGAACTATCAATTGACAATTTTCCACTGAACAAGAATGCAAAAAAATAAAAAATAAATAAATAAATAGAAATAAAGGACTAGGAATGATAGTCCAGAGGAGGAGTGGAAACGCGCAGTCTACGGTGAATGTTCACCGATCAGTGAATATACACGTGACAAAGTAAGACAGAGTTAGCGAGAAGAACCTCTTCCCTCTCTCCTCTTTATATTTAATGGTAATGGTAATAGATGTTGGAGTGGGGAAGGGGGCGAGGGAGGGAGGGAGCGAGGAAGGAGAGCAACAGGCATTCGAGAATTCAACCCAGCACATACACATGTTAACTACAAATACTACGAAAGAGGCTTTCATTTATTCGTAAATCAACAGCAGTTGATACTATTTATAGACGCACGGGACAAATAGCGATAGTCTCGACTGCTTGCGTATATCCTTGAATGGCAAAATCCCACATGGAAATAAAATTCTTTATGACTTTTCAGGCTGGCTGTAGAATTTCTGGGGAGTTTTAATTTGTTTTAATTGTACAGTTACAGGAATTTTTTTTACAACTTTTGGTTGTCGGGGGGGAAGACATTTTTGGCGGTTGTTAGGTATGGAAGGGGAGGGGGGAGGAGGAGACTCAATTTAGAGGAACTACTGATTTGTGTGTGTGTGTGTGTTTTTTTAAATTTTAATTTAGGTTTTGAGGAAATAATTGCGATTGGGTTTTCTCCATTTTTCTTAATATATTCAGGATCATTTTTTGTGAATATTGCCATGGGTGGGGGGCAAATTCCAGCTTTCTCATTTTTCCTCAAGACATTTTGATTTTCCCTCAATAACGCAGAGGCGGAAGAAGGGGGGGGGGGGGTGATATATATCTTTGTTGGTGAACGCGTCGCCTCTTGACCACCTGGCATCCGTCCCACCTACGTGAAAGTTCGCATCGGCAACTAACAGCCACTACATTCTCGTACACCACACGTTCTCAAACAAATTTTATTTACTTTGAGAGGTGCGAGGGGAGAGGGGTCTCGCTACATTTTCAAGTATTAGAAGCACTTGATGGCAAATTCTTTTTTTTTCTTTTCCAATTTCTACTTCATCTTTTGTTAAATAATAGGTGAAGCAGCCTTGGTTTATTTTGCCGAGTAAATTGACTAGAGTTAGAAAAATAAAATTGGGGTAAAAATGGTAAATACTTCTGGTATTGATCCATACCAAAATTGTATGAAAATATGAAGACTTTGAATTTTGAGAATGAGAAAATATCGAATCGAGATGAGTTGTTGATTTATTCTTCCGAGGGATGATAATGTTGGCTGGAGACGAGCGGGGTGGTCCAGTGAAGGAGTGGGGGGCTAAGATTCACCAAGATAATGGCGTCTCCCCCTCCCCCTCCCCCTCGGGGTCTGGCGTAACGTCGTGGGGGCCCCCGTGGGAGTCACCGTGACCGTGAAAACGAGGTAGTTAGAGGTACCACCCGGGCCCATACGTGGGAAAGAAATTTATATTCGATCGAGTATCGATTATTCAAGCTGCTGAATTTTTTATATTTTCTTTTTGCCCTCATTTTAAATTGCTCATGCCATTGCTGGATATGATCGCTTAATTGTCCGCAACTGACAGTTAATTAAATAATCAATAGATAAAATTCTCGATTGCCTAGTGATAATCATCTGATCTCAATCATTAATTTGTAATGGAAATTAAATCTCATCTACTTTTCTCTGGATACATATGACAATGCATAAAATGGTAAATTATGTATACATTGAAACACTTGAGAATGTGGCGAGTGCGGGACAACACTAACTGCCTCTGTTTATCGGAGCTATATTTAGACACGGCTATTGCTTTGGAGACTGTTTCTCTGTGTGTGCGAATGAGAAGAGGCAAAGACCCATAGGCCCATAATCGTCAGTATTTTTGTCAAAATTTTTCCATAGAAATGACATTTTTTTTGTAATTATTCGATGATTATTGAGAGATATTTTTCTATTGCAACTGTTAATTGAATGCATTTGTAGTCAGTCATTGAGTCATTTGAAACTCATCCAATAATTTCTCGGTATCATTATTCTATTATTTTGTCACTTTAATTTCTCTGGGAGTGGTAAATAGATTGTTGTAAGAGGTCTTTTACTTTTAAAAAATGACTATAATTAATTTGCATCATTCTTAGTATTTACGAAGATGATCAAACAGTTGGTTGAATAATAGAAACATCGAGAGCAGATTTAAACAGACACACTGACGATCTGCATTTGCCATTTGTTTTTACTAAATCTTCACAGACCTCAGGTCTTCCAAGGCCCCCAAAAATATCTCTAAACTTGCGAAACATGTCTCTCTCTCTCTCTCTCTCTCTCTCTCTCTCTCTCTCTCTCTCTCTCTCTCTCTCTCTCTCTCTCTCTCTCTCTCTCTCTCTCCCCCATTTCAATTACACCCCCCTTCAAAATCTCTATCACGGCAATTACTCCTACATTTCCCCTCCTCCCAGAGGCTCCCAAAAAAATTCTCATTAATTACTTTCTCAATCCCACACGTATACTTTTGGAAGACCGCCGGTGGTCGGAAAAGAGTGAAAGGTAGAAGAAGGCCAAATAAAACGAATAAAAAACTACCCCCCTCCTCTCCGCCAGTACCAAAAATAAAAACAAAAAAGGATAAATGAGTGGCGAATCCCTGAAGAAATCCCACGGTGTCCGTGAGGTTATGCCTTCGACCACCCCGGCACCACTCTTTTACCTCCCCCCGTTCTCCTTTTCTTTTAACCTCCACCTCCTCCTCCTTCTCCCCCGCCATTCCCAAGCCATTTTGCCTCTTTCCTCCTCCCCCGCCCCCCTTCCTTCATTTCATATATAATTCTGTCTCACTTTGGTACGAAAACCCGTACGATATAACAAAGCAAAAAAATATAAATAAATAAGAATAAGAGAAAAAAAAAATTATGAAAAAAATATAAAATAAAAAAAATGACCAGTCGTGTGGAGGGTGAGGAGGGAGGAAGGATAACGGCGTCGAACTGGCTCGCTAACTGGCGGTCTTTATCTCGGATATATTTAGACCCCGGCACGATCGCTCGAAGCGACCGACCGGTCTCAACAGAACCGATCTCTCTCTTTCTTTCTTTCTTTCTTTTTCTTTCTCTCCCTCTCCTTGCCATCTCACATCGGTTGTGTATAAGAGAAGAAGAGAATCCCACGGTGTCCGGTATGGTCCACCCATGGGGGCTACCACCATGCTCGCCTGCTTGCCGCCATACGCCTTTCATTCGACGCAACTAACATATATATGTGCTGGATGTTGTTGTTTTATTGGAGAGAGTAGGGAGAGGGCAAGTTTTTTTTAACTCTTGGTCTTGGCTATTTTTTGCGGGGATGGGACTCGGAGAAACGGATCACCGGGATTGGATATGTCGGTCAATTACGGGGCGGGAGCTCTGCCCTAAAAAGTCTGATTTTGGGAAGCAGTGTTGGGACATTTTTTCTGTCACACTGTTGGGAAAATGTTGTTTTATGAACCCTATGATGGTACACAAGTTTTTTGAATAGTGAGGCTGTAGTCCTCGGCTTTGCCTCGGCCTAAACCCCTCGCACTCGTCGGAAAATTACATTACAAAAACTTAGAGGTCAGTGAAAAAGGATCCATAAACTTTCTAGTAAAAAAAAAATTTTAAATTCCTTTTTGAGAAGCACTTTAGCGTCCCTAAAGTCCAACTTAATATTCTACCCCTTGAAATACAAATAAACTATCTGGTATTTATTTTACAAATGAGGAAATAAAAATTCTAATACATCTGAATAATGAATTACCTCATCCCGAGAAGAAGAACAGAACAGCGTCTAATGCCACCAATTTGTCACCCACAAAAAGCAAAAAAATAATCACCAGTTGCCTTAAAACCTAATGTCACGGTCTAAATATAGATTTCAAACGAACTCGTTGTCAGGCATTTAATTTGAACCTCATGAATTTTTCCCTCCAAAGTTTAGCAAGAAAAGGGAGTAGTGGGCGGCGACAGGGAAAAAAGTCCGGCAAAAGGAATTGAATTAGTACAGAGGATTCTTCAGTTGCTTCTTCTTATTAGTTTAAATGAATGCGCGTTAGTTTGTCCCAATTAAAGCCCTTAGTTTAATTGAGCGCATTTTAGGCCTCACGCAAGACACTCTTCCTAGTGAATATTTTTCTATTTGTTGTTATTATCATTATTGGTATTATTATCATCATCTTATTTCTTTCACTTGTTTTAGAATTGAAATACTCGAGTTCATGGTACGTACACCATTTGTCAACCCTCAAACAATTGTAAAAGATAATATCGCGTAAGTGGACGTTTGTACATCGGCAATATGAGGGCCACTAGAGGCATTTATTTCGTTGTCAAGAATCTTTATACATCCCTCCGGATGAATACTTAATGTATTCATTGAAATAATACATGGCTTGAATCGATAATTTACGTGTTTATTGTTGTATTTCGCTGGTAACGTGACTTCGGCTTGGATGGGCTTTGACATGTTTTGTTTTACGATGTGGTTGATGAAAATTATTGATGGAACGTTGCAATCTTCGAGAATTTGGTCATTCGGTAAAAATGTGGTTAGTGACCATCTTATTATATTCTAATCATTATTATTCCACCCTGAGATCTAATTGCTGGCATATTAGACATTATGATATTATGTCTTTGGTCTGACCCCAAGATTATAATTTTTCATGCCTGACTTCGGCCGTAATTAGTAAGCCGGTAAACGGCTGCAATGAGAGCCAGATATTGTGAGGAATTCGGGGGTATCTGCGGAATCTGGGGAGAAAACGAGCTTTAATCTGTGAGTTTAGCGTCTTATGGTCTAGGCCGATGATGTGGTGTTGGTGAAGAGTTGAAAGAAAAATAATCACTAATGATTGTCAACTCACATAGCTGATCATAGGTATATTCCTCGACTGAGCTACAATGGCTTCTACGTAGCACGAGCCCTCTGGGCCAAAAAATGCCGCAACACCGTCGCAAATCATATCGACCATTGCCCTGGTTGCATCAACTGTCTCTCCCCGTGTGTCATTCCAGCGCATCACCAGTCGCACGTCCGGCAGTATGTGTGGATCATTATTAATCTGAAAACAAAAGGCCATTTCGAGGGTTTGAATCGTGAAGTTTGCCAAAATGCAAAACCGACCGGTTAGGTGAAACTTAGGTGGGAGATATTTCTCAAAATTCCCAAAAATCATGTAGATTCGTCGCGAGATCTAGTCGCTATATAGTCACTCTTGATAGCTCGAGTTCATTGCATGAAATATTCATTGTAACACACATTTATTCATCCCTCTCTCTTCCCCTGTTTCACATACACATGAATTGGGGGGCTCAAGGGGGGCTACACATTCGCGATATCTTCTCACGCTCTTTGGGGTTTCGGGCGTGGGCGGACCGGCAGAAGCGAAAACCAATGTAAAAGAAACGAAAAAAAGAAAAGAACGCTAAAATAAGGAGGAAACAAAAAATTTATATTTCACGATAATCTCAAACAGTTTTGGTGACGCAATATTCTTTCTAATTTTCCCGCAAGATTATAATACAACTGATACTGGATACTATTATAATTATTCGCTAAAGCAAAACAAAATTTAATAATACTGTATGAAGAAAATTATGAAAATGATGAATTTTTCCATTTTCTCAAGCCGTTGGGCAGGTAGCAAAAAAAAATCAATTGTCAACTCTTGTTGAGAGAAAAATAGTAATAATCAAAATAAAAGCATTAAAAATATATTCCCCGGAGAGTTTGAGGGCACAAGAGGAGTCAGAAAGCCGCGAAATGTAAATTACCATCGTGTGAGAACGTAACAACCCAGCGGTTGGAGGCGCTCGTGCCGCCAAAGACCGTTGTTTGTGTGTATATAAACTCCATTCGAGGTAAAACACAAAAGAGGAGTGCAATAAGAAAAAAAACGGGCCAAAAAGAGAGGGAAATACTCGTTAAAAAAAATCACCATCAAATTGAAAAGGAGAGGCCAGGGCAATAGGCTATCCCTCCTCACCCTATTCTGCCGCCAAAGGATTATAAGGAAAAGTGAACCAAAGATGTTTTATGTTTAAGAAGCCGATTTTTCTTACATATATACTCTCCCCCTTCTCCCCTCTACTGGATTTTGTTTTGTTGCTAATCCATTGTCCGCTGGAATTTACTGAATTTGCATAATAACCTACCGGTAGTGATATCTGTTCAGCGAAGCCGGACGTAACGGGTGAGCCCACGGGAAAGTTGGAATTACTATGTGTGCATAGTTTTACACGATTTTATGCTCACGATTTTGTGGATATTTGAATGACGGAAAAGGTTTTTTTCTGACAAGTATTTAAATGGTGGCATGCATACACATTTTTCTTACTCACAAAGAAGAATCTGCTGAGAGGTTGTAGTCGATACAAGATTGACGAGGAAACGGGGTGGGATTGATTGGAGGGAGTACTTTGAAATGTCATAAAGTATCATTAACTACTTTGGTAATTTGAATCGCACCCTTAATGAGGCGATATGACAAAAGATACTTTTTTCGTTTCATTACAATGTGTGGAAAGCAGATGTTTTTCAACCTTACATAAATACTTTTTCACAGAGAGGGATTAGAAAAAAATAATTTAAAAAATTGAACAAACCTCATCAAGCGCCATCGATATAGCTCCAGAAATAGCAAGTCCCTGTCTGTCCTTGAGACCACCCTTTATAGCCGTCAGATATCCAATAGTCAAATTTCTTGGCTTCCTATTGGCACGATCCAGTAACGATGATTTAGTTGTTCCTTGTTGATCAATTCGTCGTGATTCCAAATGATCCAACTGATTGTATGACGTCTCAATAAGTGCGAGACAGGGACCCGACACTAGTAGCAGTAGGAACAAGATCGCCCACGTGTTAACGCTACCAATATCGCCTAGAATCCGGTAGTGAAGGTGGTGGTGCTGGTGGTGGTGGTATTGTTGTTGGAGATGATGATAATGATGATGATTGTATTGGTGATAGTTGAGCTGGTGGTGGGAGTGGTGGTGGTGGTGGTGGTGGTGGTGGTGGTGGTGGTGGTGTTGTTGGTAGTGGTGATGACGACGACGATTACTTGTTATGTTGTATGGATGCTGGTGCTGCTGGCGACGGGCAGGCCTGCGACGGCTCGGTGATGGCGGGCCGGGGCGCATGGCCGCCGCCGCCACCGGTCAGCGCCTCCCTCCCCGCTCACCTATGGTCAATTAATATTAATGAGTTAATTAACATACCATCTAATCAATTTGTTCTGTTTTTGCGACATGGATTTTTTTCTAATTTTTCAATGTTTACCGAATGCTCGATTATCAATCATGAGGTCTTAGAAACACCCGTTTTTTAAATATTTATAGTGAATCGATGGGGGAATTTTTTTAGTATATTTGAGAGAATTTACCGATTCTTCGACTGACAGGAAATTGAAACGTCTGTCTAACCGATTTATCTGGCAGTCGGAGTAAATAACGTCTTGTTTTTCCAGAGTATTGATCACAACTGCTTGATTTTATATTGTCTCTCATTTTCTCTCTCTCTCTCTCTCTCTCTCATCATCATCTTATTTTTCGTTGGGTGTCGTGTGGACAAGTGTCAGGGTAACGAAGTCAGTGAGCATTAGGTCTCTCATGTGTCGCAATTAGATCGGTAATTAAGACGACAGGGGCGTGTGCATAAGCGGTTCTTTCGTGGTCACGCCCTTATTTGCCAAGTTAAATTGCGACGATCCTATTTCTCAACCTTGAGGGGGGACTCAGCGTAACCCATAACCCCAAGTGGTACCTCTTGACAAACTAACTAACGATATAAAAAATATTTCCCTTTATTTTTCTCTATTGATTGAACAATTTAGAAGCCTTTTTTTCAAAGCTCTGGGACTCTTCCGCAATTTAATATATTCGGTTAATTTAATAATCAAATCGAATAAATGAGCGCTAAGGAACTGTTTTAAAAGTATTTCTCTTAATTTGTTTTAATTAGAGGTTTTTGAAAGATCAGTTCAAAGTCTGTAAGTCTTTAGCGATTGGAAATATCGAAAAATATCTGAAGAATAAAATTTGTGTCTCTTTAAGACCGATAAAATATGTACCGCGGCATTTTATCTATATTCAATAGTTATCGTGATTTTTTTTATGGCAAATGGTGTGGAAAGTGATTAAACTCGATTGGAAAAACGCTTGCGGCATTTAAAAATTATCTTCCACGTCAGAGAATAAAAAACCTATTATAATTGTTTGGTAAAATTCCACACCGATTTTTCCCATGACTTCACTTAATTAAATTATTAAAATAAATTCATAAACATTAATTAACCAACCATTGATGAGTTATTCCAGAATTTTTTCTGGTCTCAACTGTTTGTCGTATGTGAAAATGTCTAGGGAACAAAATTTGCCTCTTTTCGAGAAGTAGAATAAACATTTTGAGTAATTTTGATATATATTGAATATTCATTGAAATTCTTGAGGGGGTGGAGATCGGGGATGATTGTATTGGAGGGGAAAAATCCCGAGACTTTTTAGAGTTGTCTTGGATTTCAGAGAGGGCAAAACATGCGATAATTTTTTGGACAAATGTTGCGCTTGTTTTCGACACAACTTTAGCTAAACAAACGTTGGAACTATGCTAAACATCCTCACGAGACACTAGTCAGTTGTGATTTTCTCATTCTCGTTTTCAATGAAAACAATGTACTTTCCGATTGTTCAGGCTCGCACTGGCGCACTCGCAAAATTAGTCACGGATTGTCAGACTGATGACGGTATTTATTTATCACTAAGTAGAGGAAAAGGTGGAGAGGCTGTGGTTGGACACCTGCAGTTGTCCGTGGTTTTGGTTTCATCGTCATACGTCATTTCATTTTCAAGTCTGAGAGTATTTCAATTTGTGCGAATTACCTTCAACGACAGTGCGAAATTTCAATGAAGTAAATGAAAATAAAAAAATCAATGTCATAAAAATGGAAAGAATTGGAATGTTTTTTTCCATCGCCCGGCTCGTATGGAATTAGCGAATAAAAACAAGACAAAAAATATATAAATATAGAATATTTGAAAAGTGGAAAATGCATGAGGGTTTCCGCTCATGTGTTTTGCGGTCCCACGGCGGACGTGAACTGAGATAACGCCGTTAAAATAGTACGAGTGTGATAAGGAGTGTCTATAATATCCGCCGAGACGCTCCATACTCTTATTTTTCATGTTTACTCTCTCAATTTTTTATTTATTTTTTATTTATTCCGCGGGCAAGTACACGATTCTAGCGTATGATGTACCTAGTTCACAGGCTTATATAGGCTTCTTTATCGTCGTAATTTAACGTTTAAAAGTTTAAATTGGTGGTTTAGAGGGTGATAAAATCATCTAAAAAATAAATTAATAAAAAAATTAAATGTCAGATAGTTAAATTCAGACGATAGCTGGACGTCGTCGTTTCAATTTTTCCAACGAAATTTCTCGTGATGGGCATTTGAATATGATATGATATACGAAATAATTACGCAAGAGTATCTTGAAGAGTACGCAGTTTCACTCGAAAATTCCTGAATTATGGATGAAGACATCAGTTTTTTTTTCCATTTTTATATTTACGACGCGATATGGAAACAGACGTTGAATGGCGAAATCAATCGTTAATTACCTAAACAACATGGCAATTTGGCATCGGTGGGAAGATGCTTGCATTTTCACTTCTTTTTTACTGTCATATTGCAAACAGTATTCGGGAGTATCTGAGAGTGGTTTTGACTGCGGCCACCTGGAACAAAAAATATCATCGAACTACATATGGAAAAGTAGATGAAAACTTTTCATTTTTTTTCGTCACAATATTTCTCCCTATATTATTCAAAACTTGAATATAATGGAAAGAAATTTCATTTCACTGTTGTAGAAAATTCTTTTGATATTTCATCTGCTGAACATTTTTCTCCATCTCCATCTCCATCTCCAACGGTTCTCTTGATAAAACGACAAAAAGTTGTTGAAAAATCATTGAAAAATTTCGTATTGTCCAGTGATTAGGATATATCTCACTCAAACAACTTGTTCTCTCCTCTCCATTCATTCACCTCGAGAATTATTTTTATTTTATTCTAATGTAAATACCCCGCCTTCTAATTCTGCAGTCACGTGCAGGGAAGGATGAAGGCGCCCACTGACGATTAAAGGACGTGCCGAAAGCGCATGCAGCGAGGAAATGAGAGAAAGAAAAGAGAAGAAAAAAAATCAAAACAAACCAAATAAAAGCATCAAAGAGAGGCTAAAGACGGGAGAAAATAAAACATTCAAGCATTATAAGCCGAGGATCGCGTGCGAGTACAGGCTTCACACTCTTCTCCTCTCCCCCACCCCTTTACAATGCTCCTAAAACGTGGAAGGGAGTGCGGAAGCACCAAACACTCATCCGTCAATGAAAAAGAGCCCCAGTGATTTAAAAAAAAAAATCTGGTTTTAAAACGCAACACAAATATCTTTTTCACCGGCCCGTGGGGCTCCTCTTGCTCTTGCTCGTAGTTTTTTTTTGTTTTGTT
>JAPYZN010000866.1:0-26132 GCA_030522865.1 Psyttalia lounsburyi
TCAACTATAAAAATCTGGAATACCTGGACAAAGCAAATAATCTGAGCTGACGTGGATATCGGGAATTTATCCGGCATTAAGCGGTTAGTTTTATAATATCCAAATTCATTATATTTTGTTCTTCTTTCTTTTCAAGCTCCACCTGCTACAGAAGAGGTCAAGGCTAGTTGCCTTTGGTTGAGACACAACTCGGAACCACAGATTCTGGTTATTGAACACTGGAGAAAAACATCAGAGTATCGTTACAAGAATTTACTAGGCAGCAACTTGCCCATAACTGACTATATTCATAAGTGGTCACTGATCGGATGTTCTTGGGGCCATGTATTGATCAACATAGATTTTCAACACCATTTCCACGTGGATGAAGACGTTCTAATCAATAAATGGGAGAATTTCTTTACAAAATTGGAGATTCATAAGTCGGTACGAGAATTAGATGCGACAGAGTCCTATTATCAACTTCTTGACGATGAAGATTCAACCGATGGTAAGATTTTCCCCAGATTTCCTGCATTTTCTGTACTTCGATATGCAGTAATTGAAAATTGCTTTTTCCAGATGTCAGAATCCTAGCTCAAATTCTTCTTTTACCTTTCTTGATTGCCCCTCAAAGCAGAACAGTTTATACAGAAGGAGGGAAACGAAAGCATTGGAAACATTCGATTCTCGACGCTCAAGAGTCGATTATCATTCACGCAAAGGTAAATTAATTGCGTTTTATCTTTAAATACCAGTCAAAAGTAAGTAAAGTGCAGAATTCCAAGATCCATCAATGAATCCATTAATATCTAAATTACATTCTCTGTTTTCATCAGGATGCAGCTAGTGTGGAGAAGAAACAAGAAGAGCGAGCAATGAAACTTGATAGATGCAATTTATCTGTACAACCGTACATCATCGCAGTTGGATCAAACTGGAGGAGCATTGAAAATTACCTAGTCATTATAAACGAAATCACGTATGAATTCACCTCCATTCTGAAAGCTTTGGATATTTTGTTCAAAAGTTTTCATACTTTACATACTACGTACCCTCCTGAAAGTCAGCATTTATTCTACCTGATTCAACGAGCCATTTATGGATTTATAACAGAATGGGATTCCGCATGTCCCCATGTTATGGAATACATTGATATATAAGACAGAAGTATCACTTCCTGGGTTTGCTAATTCTCCGATCTTACTTCACAATGGACTTCTCTTGTCCTCGTTGTTCATTGAACGTTCCAACCGTTGCCATGTTGATAGCTCATTTGAAGTTGAAACATCCTCGCGGTACTTATTCTCGTTTAACGTGTAAACAGAACAGTTGCGGTAGAAGTTACTTAAATGTTGCAACATTTGAAAAACATCTCAAATTCCATCTGAACGAAATCCTCTTGCATCGTCCAGGCTCAATGCACGATGGGAGTCCCCTCAATAACGAAATGACCGCTGAATCAAAGTCTGATGATGTAGAATTAGTGGATAATTCTGTCCCGACTCGAGGAGCAGAGGAAACCGTGCATTCTCTTCCATCTGATTTGATAAACTTTAGAAATCTTGTAGATGAAGTCAGATCGCAATTTATTTCAAGTCTTTATAATAATTCCTCAATAAACCGGGCTACTATCCAATATTTGATTCAGCATGTTCAGAATTTACTGTTACCCTTACAAGCGCTCAAAGAAAAATATGAAAAAATGTCTGCTGATAGAGATGATGCAGAGTTCAAACAAATGCTCAATATTTACGAAAATTGCTTCAAAGACTATAACACGGAATACAAAAGACAGAAAAAATTCAAATCGCAGAATTTCTTGATACCACCGAAATCGCTTTACGTTGGAACGATAAGAGACTCACGGATGAAAGGCACTCAAAGTCAGTTCCATGTCAGAGATTTATATGTGCAAATGGTCCCTCTGAGAGATAGTCTTTGTAAATACTTGGAATTGCCGTACGTTTTTCAATCAATCCAATCATACATAAGTAGAGAGAAATTATCAAATATGAATTCTTCTATAATTAACAGCTGTTTATGGAGACGGATTGAATCAAATTACGCTAACAAAATCGTGTTGCCGTTAGAAATTTTCGTCGATGACTTAGAAGTGAATAATGCTTTGGGCACGCATGCAGGTGCTAATGAGATAGGAGCAGTTTACTGTAAAATCGCTGCTATTCCACCAGAGTACAGTTCAATGTTAGAGAATATTTTATGTGTTCAAATTTATAACACTTTAGATCAAATTAAATTTGGAAATGAAGCGGTTTTCAAATATTTGATCGATGAGTTGAATTTTCTATCTGATATGGGAATAACTATCAAAGTTGACGGGCGCTTAATTCAAATTCATTTTGCATTAGCGTTAATTGCGGGAGATAATGCTGCACTCCATAAGCTCTTTGGTCTCTCCGGATTTAATGGTAACTATTCCTGTCGATTCTGTAGGGCGGAAAAGAAAATTATACACTATCAAGCTAACGAAGATCGAGAAACATTGCGAACTATTGAGAACTACGTGGCAGATTTAACTACTCAGAGTCATGGGATAATTGGAAAATCGGTATTCAATCAAGTCGAAAACTTTCATTTTGTAACTAATCTCTACGTAGACGTAATGCACGATTTGTTGGAGGGTATTGCACGTTATGACATGGCTAGGATTTTCAATAAATTGATCAATGTTGATAAATTATTCACATTGGCTGAATTAAATCAGCACATTAGGTTTTTCAAGTACGGGGACGCAGCAAAGTGCAGAAGCTTACCTTTGATTACAATGAAAGCATTAAAAGTTGGATATCTCATTTTTTCTGCTTCAGAAATGCTCTGTTTGATAGAGTTCTTAGGGCTTTTTATTGGACATGTGATACCCACGGATAATGAAACCTGGGCTTTTTATATCAACTTGCGGAATATTTTGTGTATTCTGAAAAGACCGGTAGTGAAAGAGAGAGACGTTCGATTATTAGAGAAACTTATTTCAGAGCATAATACTGCCTATATCCGATTGTTCAATGACACTTTAAAGCCCAAACATCACTATCTAGTTCATTATCCACGGATACTTCGTTTGATCGGTCCATTATGGGGTATTTCGTGTATGCGTTACGAAGCGAAACATAAAAAGCTTAAAGAACATGCTTCTGTAGTCCGATCTAGAAAGAATATTCCCTATACTTTAGCACTCAATCAGCAATTAATATTTTCCCAAAGATTAGCAACCCAGAAAGGATTCGGAGAAAGACTGTTACACGGACCACAGTTGGAAATAGAAATCAAGGATTCTGATGACTACGAGGAATTTTGCGACGTCATCCCTGAACAGCTCACAGAGAACACTGTTCGTTTCACGTGGGTACAGATCAATGGAATTAAGTACAAAGAAGAAATGGTTGTCCGCTTGAAACATGAAAACGAAATATTCGTATATGGGCAAATTAGATATATATTGACTACTTCTTCAACAATATTTTTCTTAGTAAAGAAGTTAGACACATTACGCTTATATGAACACAATCATGCATTCGAAGTTCTCGAGACAAATATGTGGACCTGCGTAACACAAGAAGATCTATTGCTCCCAAAGCCAACCAATTTGTATAAATTATCGAATGGATCTTCCTACATTCCTTGCTGTTAAGTAGAATCGAAATCCATGAAAATATATATAAAAAGATATTCCATTGAGTGTAATCCGTCCTAATCATAATTCTGGAGTGTTGGACTCTATATTTATATTGATAGTTTTCTATATGTAAATATTAATCTGGATGATAAATGAGATACTTTATTTTATAATTTGTTATGAATATTATTAAAATATCAAATTATGTACAGCTTTAAATATATGTATGGACTTCTATGTTTCAGTAAATAAACTTTGTCAATTTTAATTTCAAATATGACTAAAGATATTTTTTCTTACCCGAAAAAATCATTACCCTTTCTTAATATAGTCTAAACAATAGTCGGAACCGTTACAAACAACAAAATGTTGGTGTGCCAATAATTAAACATTCAATGTTGGTGTGCCAATAATTAAACATTCCATTCATTAGAGAGGTGGTTGAATTGGTTGGAGCGGGAACCTTAATCAAATCCAATGAATCCTTCTCTATCCCGAATGGAAGTATTTTTAATAGAATGAAAAAAAAATTGAAATAAATCGATAGTTCAATTGATAGAAACAGACGTTTACTCATTTCAATCATTAATTTTGTTTGCCATAACTGTGAAAATTGTTCATTCAATACGCGGAAAAAGTTTAAGTTAATTGTAGGTCACATCGGAATGATATAATTTTCAATGTAATACAATGTATATTCGACTGTAATGATGATTTTCGTGTATTGGTTTAACTGTAGTAAAATCGATGGAACGCTCGAGCAGGTCAGTTTGACCAAATATGTCGTGAACGTTTCTACCAAATATTACGGTTGGCTTGACGGCATTTCCAGTTGCCTATATACGACCGTAAGATTTGGTAAAATTGACCAAAGTACGGTCTTTGGCTCCAAACTTTTTTCTCAGTGTATTCATTAAACCACTCAGAGATTAAACAAAATTAGCTTATAAAATTACACTACAAAAACCATTACCATGCATATTAAAGGTGATCTTAACTGAACAATTCAACAGACTAATAATATAAAATATCTTATAATTTGAGGACAATTTAATCAATTGAACAAATTGTCAATTACCTTTTTATTATAATTATTATAATTATTTTGTATATATAGAACCGATGTAAATGGACTCCTATCAGACTTTTTAGAATGCTTATATAACAATGGAAATATTGCAACGGTCCTAAATTGTAAGAAGTCATAACCAATGTAAATAGTGGAATAGTGAATTACGATTGTACCGTTATTCTCTTCATATTAACTCACGGCCATCAAAACATAGACACAATCAATACCTTGATTGGGCGAGTAATTTCAATAAATAATTAGTCAAAAAATATCATAAATTCAATGGCATAAGATATGAGAATCACAACACTAATCAACACAATAACCCTAATCAGTCAATAGAAAGCGAGTGTACAAGTAATGTGTTTTTTGCCGAATATCTCTCTCTACTTAAATATTATAATATAGAAATACCATTGAATTGCTTTTAGAGGAATAAAATTCAAATTCATTGAAACTAAAAAAAAGGGAAAAGTTTAGAATAACTCACTCTGGAACCCCAAGAAATTCCAAATAAGCAATGAATTGAAATGAACGTAGAAATGCTCAACGGCGAGAAAATCCGTGGGATATCGGATTACCACCCTCTTCACGCGCTTCACTTTCCCCCTCTTCTACCCATACATGCTAACCCTCGTTTTTTTATACGCCCAGTCCCTCGCTGAACCGACCGCCACTACAATCGGAAGAATTTGGCGCCCCTATCCGGGAAATATAGGTGTTGTTCGTAGAGAACTTCACATGCGTAAATATCGATCCACAACCGTGTCCTCAGTGATAGTATAGCCCTCGAGAAAGTGGAGTGGAGTGTCTCAAGCCTCGTAGAAGATCCATTGGTAAAGCCCTAGTCTGCCTGGGGTCGAGAAGTTTTCCCGAGAGAGGTTTATGATATAACGAAGAGGGAGGGATAGCCTTTAAGAGGAGCCCCAGAAAGCCATGTTAACCGGGTTGCTATGGCTATCATTTGGCATCAATTTCACTATTCCAATAAGCCATACACTGATCCGACATTTTTTTAAAAGTTTGTATTTACTTATGTCAAGAAACTCGTTGATCAAAAATTGCAAAGAATATTGTTGTACACTGAGAAACAAAACTTTCCTAAAAACATTTTATACTAGTTGCAAAGACAACAATTTTATTTTCATAACTAGTAATTAGTAAGCCCTCAAACTAAGTCAACTCCCATCGATGCAGCTAATAGATTTAGAGTTTGAAATGTACAATATTTCAATAGAACCATTATTTGAGTTGGTTGGAGAAACTGTTTATTTTTTGTAAACCAATTGCTTCTTATTGCCCGGGCAAGTATAAAATTTATTGATGAACAATTTTTCCTTTCCGTGCCAGATATTATTTTCATGATACACTTGCGATTTTAATTTTCACATAACTCGTACCATTTTTTTTGTTTTCCTTTGACTTAGAGATATTTTATGGATTTTTCTAAGCTATCCTAAATCTTTAGGAAAATAAAAAAAATCGTTTGTTAAAATAGAGTGGAATTCCTTACCAACCAATTTCCATCTCATTCCCAGATCTCTATTGTCGTCCTTCTTAATATTCAAATATATTAGGAAGGGGAATGAAAAAACGATTTAACAACACTAAAGATGGAAACATTTAAACGAATACGGGAGTTTATCTGAGGACATTGTAATCCAATATGTAATTTTAGGATTGATTGAGGCATTTGACGCATTTGAGGCATTTCACTGAGGAGAGAGATGTAATAAGATGGAATCTAAAGGTGCTCGTGAAGAAATCAGAGAGGCTGTGAGAGAATTAATGGAGTAGAAATTAAAGCAGTAAAATGGTTCGAACTGACATATTCTATTTCGGTATTCATGGAATATTTTTAATAAGCGACTTCAGTTTTAGTTATCAAGAGTGGCTTTGCTGGCGAATTTTACCAACTGACGAGATAATCTATTGATATTGTGTCACATAATACCGGAATTAGTTATTCTTGGAGTTGAATAATTTGTAAAGGTTTTACAGCTGAATTCCAATATACAATATTGAAATTATTACGTGAACGACTCCACTCAGTTGGTTAATCAATAGCCATCAAATTCATCAAAAGAATTATGGAGTTAATGCGTTTATTCATGGTAACTGCTATCGGATCAGTTAAAAAGGTTGGAATAACTTATTCATAAATATCGATTAATGTTTCAGTTTAACTATTTAAAATTATATCACAAAGAGACTTTTTTTAAATCGAGGATTAGCATAGTTTTTTTTTTTATTAAATTCTGCAGTTTAGAAGTAACTTAGATTCAAGTTGATGGGATCATGAAGTACTACATCATTTCAAGAGAACACCATTTTGCTCTCATGTAGAAACAAGACGTTGTGATCATGTCCATTTGGAGACTGAACGTTCAAAAATCGAAATATGAGGACGTCGAGTGCGCCTGCGTTCCATTCTATAGTGGAAGTCAAAAATGGACGTTAGAAGATAGATTTGAGGACCTATCTTTATCAAAATGCACATAGAGAGGGGAGAAGATAGCGAAATTTTGGAATCTTTTAGTTTAGGATGAGAGTCAAACGTCTTAAGCATCGATAAGATAAACATTGGGTTCGAAGATATTGAAACTTTTAGAAATTCAAATGAACAAAAACGACCGGGTGGAGTAGATAAGATGAACCCCAAACTTATTTATTTTACTGCTTAACTTTCATTAAAATGATAAATATGAATTTTGTTATTTCGGACCTAAGATAATATTACTCATCGAAATGTGACGGATGAAGAATCGTTAAATTTGCATGACAACGTTGATTTATCGTATAATTCCCATTGAGTCATATGCGCCAATAATATCTTGGATGGAACAAAAGTCTTTCTTAACGGCACTGGAGAAATTATGTGGGTACAAATGGTTGAGTCAGGATATGTTTTTATCAGTAGGAAGGAAGATCTTGATTTTCTTTACGCAACTCTACCGGCGATATGCTTCAATCGATTTAGTTTTTTCCATGTAATTGTAGTCTACGCTGGTATGATCACTTTGATCATCAGATCAAGATTGAAACAATGGCAGGAGTTGAAAAAAAATCATTCTATTCTCGTCATTTTATTCAATGAAAAATATTAATCAACCTGGAAAAAAAAAATTACCGTTTCAATCAATGGAAAAATAATCAACCTGGAAAAACATACTTGTAAAATTACTTTTCTCATTTGTAACGTTTCTTTTATAAAATTTCTCATATTATTTACGAAAATCAGAAAAAATGCTTGGAACCTTTCCAGAGCGAAACATAAAATTCTCAAGAGATTGAGAGTGTCACTCAGACTGTCGTATAAGGGGGTACTCATCGCGTTTTGATCGTTCCCCAGAGGAAAGTTTTCGGCGGGTCGACTTTGAAGGCTTCCCCAAATCGTCTTTTACTCCTTGACTTGAATCCATTAATCATCAGTACTGAGGAAACCCTTGGATAATATCTTTTCGTGAACTTGACGGGTCTCGAGCAATTAGTGGAACCTGGGGTGGTCCACTGTGGAATTTCTTACGGAAAAAAATCTTGATCAACATGTTTATTCATCAAATAGAATTTTTGAAAAGTTCATTTGCGTCCTTCGAAGCCGGTGCATTGTTGGGATAGGTCGACTTGAGTGGATGAAATAGAAATAGCTATGCAAGTGTGAGCATCGTCCCTGACTAGAGAGAAAAACTCACCATATTTCTACTCACTATGGGATCAATGCCGGTCATCTTCACCTTGTTAAATAAAAGCAAAAAGTTTATCAGAAAAATTAATTCATAGAAGCAATATAAAGTCTGAAATATATGAATGGAAGAATTACTTCAGTCTGAAACAGCGTTTTTTTCCTTGGATATAGTCCGAAAGGTTTCAGTTCGGAAAGCAACTCGGAACAGGCAATTGTTGCAAAGTAAATTTTTCTTCTACCGTTTATTCAAGCAGAAAACGAGAGTGTATTTATTTCCATCGATTTCTGAGAATCCAATAGTGAATTTCGTTTCATTTTCACGATATGTAGCGCAATTTCGTTCCTTCTTCATCTCCAACGAATGAAGGAGGTCTCGTTCGATGGATCTCTCCAAAATTGTCCGACCGATCTATAACCAAGGCTGTCGTCTATCTCCCTTCCTATCACCCTCTTGCCTCATTTTATTCTTCGCTCTGGCATCTCTTTTTCCCTCGTATCTCCACTCGCAGCAGGAAGAGCTCGGAAGGACGCCGGTCAATAAGACAGAAAGTGCCCACGGGTGCGTGCTGATACCGGCATATTTTTTTTCTTCAAGTGGGCAAAGTCTGCACTGAAATGAGGATCCAATAACGTACGAGTGCTTGGCGAAGTAAGACGACCTTATGTGCGCTTCAGACCGCTTTATGAACCGCTTTTTAATAAAAAGTTTTTTAGGGGACACCGTCAATTGCCAACGTAGATAATTTTTTTATTCATAATTTTCTAACCAATAACCGAAAAGACCACTGAATGCATCAATTCTAAGGCATGGAAATAATTGAAAACGATAAATGAACGTAATTGATTTCTAATCGAATTATTAAGTTCTTTCAATAGTGCCCATGAAATAATGTATTTTCACGACGAGATAAATTTTTAAAAGGACAAGAAAATCATTTAATCTTTCGATTGAATATCGCAGTGCTCGTAATGAACAGTCCTAAATATCAATGTCCTAATTCAATAGAGTAACGGGTGTAATTAATTACGTATACTTGCTTATCGCCTGAATGTCTCATTGATTTTTAATAGGTACTCGAATCGAATGCGCTCCATTGATTTGAAAACTCCTACAGTACCTCATCAATGAAATTATATTCAAGAAGATGAGTTGAATAATATTTTGCTCCATTTTCGGAAGAATAATTCTTTCCATTCCTTCTTTCCATTCTCAAAGGAATTCACCCTTCAAATGGAGCATTAAAACGTCAAATCAATGGATCTTCTATTGACTTGAAGGAATATACATCCACAACAATATATATTGTCGAGAAACAAGAATTTTTTGTCAGCGTTAGTTTTTCAATAGTATTATTTTCTGATTCTAAGTGCAATAATAAAAAATCAATCGTTCCAATATTTCACTTACTAATTCAATATTCAAGTACAAGTATCGACAGAGATCGTCAAACTCTTGGGCTCAGTCCATGAAATAGATTCTAGAAACTCTGCTCACGTGTTTCCACCATTTGGAAAATCTCAGATTTAACATGAACCACCGGTCGGCCACAATTTCAAGTTCACTCTTCACGAACACATATTAGTAGTCGCCTGGGTTTTAAAACATCATTAATTCTGACCATTTTCAAACACTAACAGAGACCACCACAAGGTTCCGACCATTTGTTTACCCCTGACAATACGCCTCCTCAGTTGGAAACATCCTCTATTTATTTTCCTTGAAGGAGCAAAATAAAATTACATGATTTTCTAATCCAAACAAATGTTCAAGTGTAACTATACGGAAAAAAATATTCTCCATATTGAGTATATAATTTTCCGCTCAGTGGACCACCTCGGAGTTACGGCACCTATCCCCGGGTGCCGGTATCCTTTGTTCGCAAGACCGTTGGTTGGATTATATCAGACCGAGAATCAGGCATGTCGTGTGCTCTCGGCAAAGGGGATATATCCACAGAGAGGTGCCAAGTCTGATCCCTGCGACAAGAGGTGCTGAGGGGGGTGGTTTGCGCCTAGATGGAATGAGCCCGGACGCACGACGGTCGATAATTAGAGTGGCATAGTGGGAAGCCGTGTTTCTGTAAAAGCATTCCGGCTTGAACCTGTCTGCTCACCTAACTTCCGATCACTCAAACGGAAAAAGCCGATACAATTGGTTGACGCAGCAATTTTCACATCATTGATAATTTCTTCACAAAAGTAAGGACTTTTAGATAGATTTAATTTTACTTATAAAGTCGGAAAAATATTTGGTGGAATTTACCGAGAGCAGGGGGTGTGAGGTTAGAGAAGAGGGGCTCAAATGCGGAAGAGCTGTCTTTAATTTCCTTCTTGGGGCAAAAATTTGTGACGCTACCACCTGGTTGGGCTTTTTTTATTGAAGTTTTGTCTCGACTCCCGTTACAGAAGACTGTGGGATAACAAATCAAATTCTCCGGTTTTTTCAGTTAAAAGCACTGAAAAAACCAGTTAATCCTACTCGAACCCAATTTTATTTAGTCTAATCAATTGATAATCTCATTTATATTTTTTATTGGAACAGAATATCAAATTAAAATTCGCGAATGTCTCCTAACCTTCGACTAACGCAAAAAATGCATTCATATTTTTGTTCACTCATTTTATCTTATCCTAAAGCTGTCTTCCTTGAGTTGTTAATTTATCTTAAATTGCAGTTGAATTTTCTTCAAAGCCTTCCAAAAACTTTTTTAGAATCTTTTAGAGATGTCAACGTTTTTGAAAAGCCACAGAGAAGGGAAAGAGTACACCCTAATGGGCCAGAAATATCTCGGTTAACCGTAGAGATCACAGATAGTGAGAATATCTCGAGTTTCGTTTGGAAGCCACAGCCGGTCAGTCTTGGTATCTGCTTTTTTCACTGGTGCAGGAGTTTCGGATGGAAATATCAGAGGCGCAAGCCGGAAGAGCCGCTCACGGCTTCCGCGAACCGGCATGACCTCCTTTCCAAGTTGATAAAATCCTCCGGCTATCTAAACTATAACCTCTCTTCAAACGTAAAGTCTTGTGGTTTTCTATTCATATTGATTTTTTTCGGGTGCAGTCAGATGAATATTATAACTTCAGTAGCTGATTAAGTCTTTCCTGAATGAATTCCGTCCATAAATTCAAATCAATGTCCTTTCCTTTAACCAAATTGAATCATCTAATGAAACCAAGAAGTTATGAATGTTAAACATTACTTTAATTAATTTCGCAGAATTCATTTGTCACATCGAACCGTCGAATTTCTCAATTTTCAGTAGAGTGACTTCCTAAGCGGATATACATATGGTCTCATTTTGTTTATGCAACTGTCCACTGTATCTTGAAGCCTCCACAACACTCGATTAGATGCTTCTCATGTCCTCTCTGCCCCTCCCACGACAATGTTTGAGAAAAAAATTTCACTTGAGATTCATCTGGAAAAAAACGATCCCAGGAGTGAAGAAAAACAAATTCCAAAATGTCCATCTGGCCGTCATATTTTGACATCTGAAATTTTCGAGCACATGATCCGAGCTGCTAAATCCCTTCCGGCACGTTCCTTGAGAAGAAGAATAAAGAAGAGGCAAAAGCCTCATTAGGTTTTCGTCACGGATGGCAGATTCCCAGAACTATCACTCTCAAGTAAAAAAACAAGAATGCATTAAAAATCAATTAGCAACGTTTCAAGAGATTTTCAAGTTTAAAGAATTAGATAATCCTTTATATATTCCATTGATTGGTATCAACGTCAGAAACGTTAATACTTTCACTGAGAGAATAAACTCGGGATTATAAGTACAAATATCAATCAGAGAAACAATCAATCTAGGTTACATTTTAAAGTATTACTCTCAAACCCAAATCATAAGTCTTCATAATTATTCTTATTTATTCATGTCCTTCATTGCACATGGCGCTTTAAACATCAATCAATGGACGAATATCGTTATCAATATTTTTCATGCTAATCGATTGTCATTATCTCGATGAAAAATAATAAATACCTGGACTTTCGTATTTTGATCTGCTACTTTAGTACCTTTAAAAAAATTCATTAATTTTTGTGTTTTTCATTCACCTCAAGGTTTGTAGAATTTTTTTTGAATGTGACAGATAATTGTACACTGAAATTCAAAGCAGGTGACGCCTAAAACAGCAATTTCACCCTTTAGGTGCGTCATACGGACTTAAAACCGCCAGAAACATACCGAAAGAATATCTCCCCCTCTGAGTTTCTCGCATTGAATTCACTGCCTCACCCCCCCACCCCTTGTTTTGGAATTTCCTATACAGTAGAGCACCCAAGTAACAGGAGATATATAGAACGAGTATGTACAACATAGCGCCGTGTCGACAAATGCGAGGTAATAGGAGGCGATTGTTCGTTGTCGGGCCAATTTGAGTGGCAGGCTAGCAATTTGTGTGGCTCCCCCCAATTCTGAATTCACTGGGCCCCTTCATATACTTTATTTTTTTCATGTGTCGTTTACCCTCCGGAAAAAGGCGTCCCTGGGTACCTCCTCGTAAAGGGTTGCTCTTCCTTTATTTTCTTTCTTTCAAAATCGTACCGTATGTCCTCACATTTCGGCTTGGGGTGCACCAGAAATTTTTTTTCTCCATTTATTTATACAGGTTTTGCAGTCTCTCATATAATTTATTAAAATTATTTATAACGCGCACGAGAAGAGTTCATGGAAATGTAGCAAATTTGCTAGAGAATTCAATTGAGATTCTTCAGGATTTCTATTGGTAATCTATTAAATTCTATTGGCACAATTCCATAGAATGTTCTATAGCAAAATATTCAGATGTTTACTGAGATTTTTTCTATTAAAATTATTGAGCTCATATATTCTAAGCTTCTTCCACTCGAATTTTGGAATATGGGCAACCAAATCCGAATCCAGTCGAAAAAAATGAGAAAATTTGTGCCCAATAATTTTAATAGCAACCATCTCCATACAATCATTCAACCAGAAATTTAAAATCTATTGACTTGATATCCTACAGAATGCCAATTGAATTTCATAGAAAATTCGCAGATATTTTCTATCATTTTTTTTAACTGCAGGGTTTTAACGTTTTCACTTTATTTAATTATTTTTTCCTCGAATTCAGGAAAGAGACATTTCCTCATTATTTTTTGCAATATATAATCAAAATAAAGAAGAAAATTCCTGAGGTTCAAATTTTTTCTAATTTTCGTCCTGATTCAAATGAAAAAAATATACCGATATTCCTAAGTCAATTCCATCTTTATGTTAGGGAATCGCCCCATCCCATGCCTACTGTAAAAATTAACTATAATCAGGTCACAAGAAAGGGGAGAAGATAAAAAAAAAAAAGTGAAGTTGAAAGGCCTCGTGCCGACGTCCATCCGTCATCCCCTGAATCTCTATTCCCCTGACGCGTGCTCCGGGGCTTTTATTATTATCATCGAACTGCAATTCTTTTCGTTTTTTACCCAGCTACAATGCTAATAGAGTTATCCCCTGCATTATACATCGTATATATTTAACTTTTCATTTCTGCAGTCCAACACAATATTACATGAAAATTTTCAACAATAAACGCAAACTGAATAAGACGACTAAAAAAAGACCATAGCCTTTTGTATGCCCTACTTCAAATAGAATAACATCGACAGGTGAATCAACAAAATGAGAATGCCCCTCCCCTCATTTCTTTTTCATATTGTCTCCTTTTCCTCTTTCGTACGTTCAAATGCGTTACGAAGTTGCATCAATAGAGAGATACTTGATGAAAAAAAGAAGATGAGAGAGGCAGGTCAATATTTGTTCAACTTTTAGCATTTGATCCTGACAAAAAACAGAACGACAATATCCGTTCACTAAACCCGATATCACTGTTATCCTGACTTCTTGCATTATTGTTATCAATTACTATTTTTTTCTCAACATTTGCATTCGAAGTTGGTTAAAAAATCATAATAAAAAATAACAAATTGACAAACATAATGTCAGTTAAATATCTCCGACGTGTCATCACAAGAGAAATAATTAGAATTTAACGATTGTACGTCTCAGACGGAATATAACTTGACCATTTCATTTTATATGATCACCCTTTGGCAGTCAGCAAACACGTTCAGCGCCATTCTAACTTCATCTTTATTTCCCGAAAAACATACAAAAAGCCATAAAAAAACACAAAACTAAAACGAATTTCATCGTGTGAAGTGAGATTTCTTCTACGATAACGTATCATCGTCACCTCTCTCCCTTCTTCTCCTTTATTTACAACTTTTATTTTGACGTATTTTACGGCATAATCAACGACGCAGTTGAAAACAAAGGATAGGAATAAATCCTAGTGGGGAGACTAAAGGCATAATGTCTTTTCCAGGATCGTTTACGGGTCCCAGAGAGAAGTGAGATGCTAATCTCGAAGGTGGAAGTTGGTACACCGTAGATATATCCACCGCGTGGCCGTACATCTTATCCATTCTTCACTAACACATACACACGCTAAATCTCCATCGCATACACAACCTCATCTACCACCCCCTTGTGATCTTTTCTCTTTTACCTTTACAAGTTCCCTCGCCGGCAGCGTCTTTCTACCGATTATGCTAATGTTTTTTTCGCCCACGCTTCTCGTTCATTCCCCCTTTTGGAGAGTCTTTGGACTGTCAGAGACGACCGATATACCCCGGCCGCCTCCGTAGCACATTCTCTCATTGTCCCCCTCCCTCCGAGCGTGGAAAATCGTGCACACGACCCTATTCTACGCATCCCCGGGGATAAATTCTATATTATTCTCTCTCTTTCTCCTTATCCAACTATTTTCATCGTTTTTGGTAGCAACGTCAAACAATTCCAGGGTAATTCTTACGTGATGCGGGGGCACGTAGTATGCTATTTTATAACGAATTTCGCACGTGAGACACGTGGTTACCCAGGAGATTATCTTCTGTGGATAGTCCGAACAAATGCATGCGGTTTTTAATGTTTTATTGATTTTTTTTTTTGGGAGTGCAGGGTGAACTCTGATGGAATAACGAGGGATTGGTTACACAAATGAATTTGCGCTGAATTTCTCAAAGTTTGATATTTGAGCGGATGATTCCAAATGTTCTTCATCCTTCTAGGAACAATTCAAATGCAAAGAATATTTTAGATTTTTTTTTAACGAATTTGGATTTAATTCTAATTTCAATAAAAATATTTTAATTTTTTTGTTTGTATTTTATGTTATGCCAAAAATTTATTAGACACTCTTGTTTATTGTCTTGTCTTGTCTTGTTTTCAAATGGCGTTTCGACTTTTCACCAAAAGACGTTTTGTTTGCGAAATTTCGTAAATTATAAAAAAATGTTGTTACAGGTTTTTTTTGCACTTCTGCCCTCTGGAGATATTCGTAGATCAATGCGTATGCGAAAATTTCATATATCTCCTTTTAAGACCACAAATAGTGAGGGAAATAGTAGAGAAAGTTTTTAGATGGAACATCAACTCACAAATATACTTCCCTTCTTCGTGAGAAAAAATTCCAGCAATTTTTTTTTCAGGTTTCCTGTTACCTAAGGATATTTGATGCTGAAGGTTTATTTTTCTGGAATTTTTTTATAGGCCTCGGTGGTTATAACGAGCCATATGGCTTCTAATATTCCGTAACTTCCATTCGTATCTAAGTAAAACTCCGAAAATTCAAAGTTTACACAAAAAAAAATCATATTTAGTTGGATCCTTCCTAAATATACTCCACAAATTTCCATTTGTTGGACGCGGTATGAACGCACTACAGCGCTTGCGATAGAGTTGGAGATAAAAATCAATTCACCGTAAAAAATTCTCTGGGACTCTGACAATTCTTTTTTCAATTTATTCTGTGAAACTTGGTACAAATTTTATTTCACATTAGTTGATAAGTAAAAAAGCCCGTGGTAGCAGAGCGGAAAAAAACTATTCCTCAGCACGATGATAATCGTTTGTGCAATTTGTGCGTGGATATTTAGTGCATAACAACAATGAGAGAAATATAGCGTCTGATGTGCTGTAATGCCGCGTCGCCATACGCAGGATCAATGAAAGCGTATCATTGTTCATCCATGATTTTAATTACGAGCCCTTGTGTAGAAAAATCACAAAATCTTTTTTTTCCAAAATATAAAACTTTCTATAACACAGCTAATCGTGTTATGAACAATCGGCATATGCCAACCAACGATATTGCCTCTAGAGGGTGTATCACCTCACTCAACAATTCCCCACGAAAAAGTCAATGATAATACTGACGCTATCCGAATAATGAACCTTCAACTGCTCAATAATTCACAGACCTTTTAAAAATATGAATAGGAAATTGAAAATTGAAAAACAATGACTCATTCACCTAAACCAAACCTAGCAGGCATCCATCAGAATTTCAGCTGAATCATCTTATATTCCCCTCCGAACACCAAGAGTCTTTCTCATGTACCCTCAAGTCCCTCAACCTCTCTTCGTTCATATCCATATATATCCTCAGCTTCTCTCCACTTCCCTCTATTAGGAAAGCTTTGATCCAATCGAATTCACATTTTCCATCCTATAAATAGTCCTCTATGAAACCCCCGCAGCTTTTACCCCGACAGTTCATCGAAATCCCATTAATTATTCACTCGGGTTATGACGGAAGTGGTTTCTACCGTCAGATAAGTGTCACATCTGCGTCACAAATATATATTTTCATACTCTTCTTACGATTCTCCCGGATCTTTTCGACGACTGAAAATCTTTTGAAAATGCCATCAATTCTATTAAAATTTGGCAATAGAATATGTATTTCAATTTCTTTATAAAATACCCAAGAAATGAAATTGCTAATTCGAAGCTTCCCTCACGCCCGGGGGCCGAAGTTAAACGACGTGCGATTGGATGGAAATATTGTTCCTCGACAGGAAACTCAACCTCGTAGGTCTCTACTGCGCGTTCTGCATACGTGATTTGCTTTCTCATCGACTCATCGACAATCCACTACCACCCCTCTCCAGCTTTTTCCACTGAGCGTCTATCTCAGCGATAAACTTTACGGCTGTCCGTGACTCCTTTCATCTTCCATATACATCCCCATTCAGCAACAAGAATATATCTCATGGAGTCAAAGTTAGATATATATTTTTTCCATTACAATAAATGGCTAGAGGGAAAATGTTGAATACTCTAGAACATTATGATGGGGGAAAACTGTAAACGTCTTAACTATACGAGTGTTAATATCAATCGATATTGATCCCAATTGAAACTCCGCCGACGTGTACGCTAAATCCATTGAATGTAATTATAATGTCATTGAAATTATAGTATGAATTAACTTTAAATTTATTTCATATAGTACGCATAATGGAAAACTGTATTTTTGCTTCCGGATGGAAGCTTTGTAATTGTCAATTTTTGGAAAGTTTTTAAAAATGTAAAAAAACGGAATAAACGTCAACCAAAAAATCTGAAATTTCTCCACATAATCGGCATTAATTTGCAATAATTTGAGACCAAATTTCAGCTCAATCGGTTCAGTATTTTCTGAGATATAGGAATTTCGTTAATATCTCAAATGCTGCTTGACCAAATTGGTTTTTTTTTAGATCTAAATCTTTTTTCTGCTAGCATCTATCGGTATTTTTCATATTTAGCTGAAAATCAAACTCACCCACGAAATTTGTTTGAAAAATCAAGATAGGCAGTTGAAATTTGTTTGAGTTGTAAGTCTTATGGTGCCATTTTATCAGTTGGACGCAAAACCGAATTGATTCGGTACTCTACATCTCTTAGACTATTGGTCTGATTTCCTTTTTTTTACTATGCATCACGGTATCCTCTATCAAGTACAATCAAAATATGATCACCTCCCGATACAAATTTCCGAGATATTTATCTCTTTCTGACTTTTTAATTAAAAAATTGATGTCGTGTATGTGATACGGGTGAAACTTAGAATAAAAATCTGCAATTCGCGCGAATAACGTGCTGGATTGGTCTACACTTGTGTACAAAATTTCATGGCAGTTGTTTCAGTAGAGCCTCACAGAGCAATTCATCCAAAAACTATTTTTTCTGAAACAATCAGATATTGTCATTTTATCAAGGACTTTGGACTCCGTGTTACTTGGGATGCCACATGACAAAAGTTTGACCAAGGAGAAAATGAGCATATATCCATTTATTCGTTTATGTTATTTTAATTTTTTAATTTTTGTGTGTCGGAATAGCTTTCATTCGGAAGCGTATTACTATGGAAATTATATCAGTGGCATGTCCGACTCATACGAAGTTCTTAAGACATACCGGAATCCCCAGTATGTCGAGGTTCCCGGGGTCGTGTTCATCGTCAGTTAATGGAAAAGCATAATGAAAAGACAATGTCCATGGCGAAGCATACTGCTAATTCATCAACACAAGCAGTACCATAATTAACAAAATCGTGCATTACGTATTGGCAGTATTAACGTTTATACAAAATAAATAGAACATATGTGAATTTATATTTTCCATGTATTTTATGTGTAAATTAGGACAATTTAATATATAAAACAAAACGATTCCCAACGAAAAAATATTTTTCCGTATGGGAGCACCTGCCACTTTCTTCCTATTCTTTCTGAGTCTTATGTTTTGTGGGAAGAAGATACGTGTCTACAGTTTTTCGTAGCTATTCCAATTTTGTCGACCCCCCGTATAGGCCCAGAAATGCACTGAGCGTTCGGCGAAAGGTGCTTGCCGGAACTAGCCCCCAACACTTGAGATAACACCACCGACAAACTGCTTCTGCTACGTATAAACCGAAAAGATATCATCTTTTCCAGTGGACCTCCAGTAAAGAACAGGAAGTCCCACCGAATGACGTATGGCACACCCCTTTAACATTTTCCGGTCTTCAAACTCCTCTGGTTCCCTCAAAAATTCAATTCAGGGAAAGAATCGTCATAAATGTTCCATTGTCCTCGCTCCAAGTCTAAAGATAAAGAATATAAAAAAGAAGGGTTAAGAGACAGTTACATACCTCAGGGGTTGATAATTCCTCCCGAAGAATGGACTGGCGACAATAAAGAAGAGAAAAAAAATGAAATCGGGTGGTGACATGTTTTCTCCATTTATTCTGTAAAGAAAAAATGAATGGAGTAATCCTCCTGTGGGGTCGGGAATCATTGGAGAACTTTCTTCCATAAATATTCGTCATCTTTTCCCATAGAAAAAGGGACCAATATTTTCTGAATTAATCGTCTCATTCCTTATAATTTTCCCTTGAATGTGACGCGAAAGATAATAAAGTAATAATGTAATGAAAATTTAACAATTATCGTTTTTCATTCTTTTTGCCAACAACAAAAATTTTTTGTTCGTTATGAGATTCTCTCTTTCAAATTTTTTTTTCAACGATTTCTTTCATGTCTATTGACCGGATGAGAAGAGCCTCTTTCACACACCCTTTTTCTCATTTTTTTTACGAGTCGAAATTCAACCCCATTGCCACGTTTATCTCACCTCCCGCATCTCCTTCAGATGTTCCACCTATCCCTTTTAGATACTCCAAGCCGAAAAAAGGTACGTACGTATGTTTTTCGACATTCCTGTATACCTGCGCGGAAACATCCATGCGCAAAGAGAGAGGTGAAAGAGAGGGCGCCCACCATCTGGCGACTTAAACCTTTTTTTTTTACATCCACCATCGTATACACTCCTCCTCTTCTCCTTCGCCTTCACGTAATCCCAGACGTTTTCCCAATCTTGAGAAACTTCCACCTACATCACGTACCCATCGTCCATTCATCGCTTCCGATGTATATAGTCAAATCAAATTTGAGATCTACGTATACGTAATGCGCATTACCCTCAGTGTACACTATGAGATGGAGAAAGGGAGGGGGCAACATCTTTGTGACCAATTTCCTATCACCATCTCGCTCTTTTCGGCAGTCCCTTTCTAGTGATGAAACTCGCCTCGCAAATCCGTCTTTAAGAGACACCCTGGAAAATCCGAGGGGATTACTTTCCTTTCTTTTCTGGGACTAAAAAAGAAAAAAAACTGCAAGCAGGCGATGGGTTTTTTTTTTTAATATACCAGATTCATTCTTCGGCGACTGATATTGTCAATCTCAACCGATGTAACCATCTCTCAACTGTCCATTGTCATCATTTTAATAACCAAGTTAAGAGATAATTTAATTCCATTGTCAATAGAAAACAGGCTAAAATTAATTTTGAAAAAACTCCTCACTTTGACAGCACCGTCACTAACTGCGCAAATTAGAAGAATTGAAAATTTGAATTCCTGTGAAAATCTCTGTAAATAATAAGTATACTCAACTACTCCCGATCCAGATATATCGATGAGGAGTAAAAATTATGGTCACCTTAACAGCAGATTAAGCAAAGAAAGCCGAACAAAGTCCAGTGGATTGGCAAAAAAATAAAAATGCAAACAATAATAATAATGCAAAATTATTATCGTAATACCTGTATAAATGTTATGTCAACTGAAATCCCAGTACTGGCGTTAGACATAACGCCTACATACCCGCATAAATCGTACTTTCACGAGTGCCTTAAACACCAGTGGATCGTGCAAACTCCGTGGAATATGACCACAGGCCAGAATCCGTATATAACAATATAAATAGAGGAGCACTGGACATTATAACCTCTTCCTACATTGTCCTCTCGGCCCTTCTTCGTCCTGCAGTACACCACGTCGTACCCCCCTCTCCACCACCTTCCTCCCAGTGAACAATGTAGAATTTCGTTTTGGGTTAGGCAAGAGTATGGTGTGGTGGGCAGCGTTGAGCATTAAAATAAGTCCACGGAACGACCTCACCACGAATGGCTACGTGTTATATGGTTCTTGTATATATAAATATATATGCTAACGTTGAACGGAAGGGCCATCGCCCGAAGGTTCGCAATTTACTGAGCTATCATCCGCGCGTATGCAGATGTAACGAGCTCACGTCGGGTAGGAGAAGGGCGCAAGAGCATTTTGCGGCATTCTCTCTCTTCTCTCCCCCCCTATATATGTCTTCTTCCCCCCCCCCCCCTCGTTTTTATTCTCATCCTGAGTATGAACAGAAGTATCATTGTTAAAATTATAATTTTCCCCGTTTATTGACGCGAGTTATTTCTCCCCCATGGAGAACTCACACTAACGAGCCTGAAAATAAAGATGAAAATTGGTCCAATTTTCGAGTAGAAGTTATATATGGTGATACATTGTGATGAGAACTGGAGGGTTTTTTATGGTGGTAGGTTTATAAGGAGTTTAGCAATTGTTTGAAGAGGTGCATGATTAGGATATTCCACTAAGTGAGCGGATGGCAAATACTCAAAAAAATTCTACAAATTACTAAACCTTTTTACTGATGATCATGAACGATGCAAACTAACTCAGTTCACTACGAGATATTTCCTGCGCTGAAAGAAAAAAGTTTTTTTGTGACCCCTCTCATTATTATTAGTCACAAGAAACTTATAGCTCGGGAATTGACCAGATAACATCGCTTTAAACTGAGCGAAGAAAAAAAATTGCTCCGCTAAATTTTGTTGCTTCCAAAGACTCAAATAATCTATTTATAACAAGAATGACCATTCTCAAATTCAATGCAAGAGAATCAATTTATTTAAAAAATGATGCGATCTCAAATCCAGGATAATCGATAAGAGATTCGATTGCAAAAACCCCTGGACTTGTGGGAGAGAAGTCATTTTATTTTTGTACTCCAATCGCTCCTCATTTTCCCGACAAGTATAAATTTTCTTTATGAAAGGTTTCTCTTCTAAGATCAAAATATAATTTTCCTGTAAATTTTTGAGCCAATGCATTTCTTCATAAGAGTAAAGACGCACTTCGAAAAATAAATGTTATGCCATAGGTACCCGTAATCACGCGATTCTAACCTCGTTTCGCTCGGTTAAATCGCGGATTACGGGCACAATCACATAAAATATTAAATGAAACTTGTGCGTTATAGTGTTTTTTGGCTCGTGGGATTATTACACTCGCCTTCGGCTCGTGTTACAACCTCCCACGAGCCAAAAACACCATTATGCACACGCCCCATAATATACTATTTCGACACGCTCTGCGTAAAGCGACATTTTACGCACGCTCCGCAGGCGCAAATTTTCGCTCTGCACTCGTTGTGTCGAAAAATAAGGTTCGATACTCGCACGAAAAATATTTTTAGCCTCGTAGATTTATAGCACTCACCGCTGGCTCGTATTACAAACCTTGCAGGAGCCCGAAAACACTTTCCCGCAATAATGTAAAAATGGTCAGGATTAAATGGACGAGTTTCTCATGATTGGTCAATTAATAAAAAAGACAAATATAAAAAAACTACAAGTTTTCAGTTTCATCTACCAATAACAATGAAATAAAATGTGTTACTAATTGTCTTTTTTGCAGAATCAGAATGGCAATCGTAACAATAAAATTTTATGAAAAAAAAAACGCGAACACAGACAATGGTAAGGGTGAATAATATTTCTTATTGTTGATCTCACAGTTAGCTTCTAATGATATATATAATGTTAACATCTTTATGGCTTAGGCAAACATGATGTATTTGATGCAAAAACTTGTCAATTTGTATTGGCATTACGAAACACCTGCAGCTCTTGATGTTTCCCTTCCATAATACAGTGATACTCTCCGCGGCAAGTCCCGGAGGACCACTCTCACGAGTCGTGCAACGCCGCGCCCTCGAGACGACCGACGACTGTCTCATGAATATCTTGCCCATGTCGCGAACATGTGTATACTTACGGGCTGAATCGTAATCCCGCTCCCCCTACCTCTCACCCACCTCTGTTTAAATCCTCTTGACGCTAAGTAACGTGTAGTGTAACATGGCATCAGATGCTGTGCATAATTTCAACTCTAATGTCCAATTCTTCATTCCTTTTATGAAGTTTCTTTTAAAGGGAACAAAAGAGTGGGATAGGATGCAGTCAAAGAAAATGACGCGAAGAATCGGCGATTTATTCCTTTTATTTTTCCGAAGATATGAAAGGGGCAAGAGCAGAAATGGTCAAATTACAGGGGAAAAGGGGTATGCATATCCTTTTAGGCAAATCATTTTCAGATGCACTTAAAAATAGCTTAGCTATTAGAGGAAAATCTTTATCTGAAATCTTCGTAGGTCAATGATGAAGATCTTTATCTATTTCAGTTTTTATTCCAATAAAAACCTACACGAAGAAAAATATTTAACGAAAATTACGGAAAAACTGACGTAATTTGCTGGCCTGAATCGTTTTCAGTCAATTTCTATAGAAATTGAAGAGAATAAATCTGTAACGTTGTGTAACTTTTCAAGTCTGTGAGTGAAAAATAAGACAAAGTTAGGTAATTTTTCTGCAAGTTGTAAAATCAGACAGAAATTTCAAGACTTGTTATGCCTCAAAAGATAAAAATTCTTGGACGTTTAAGAATTTTCGCGGAATATCCCAGAGAGATTATCGAACGCCTTGTTAAAGCTAGCCATAAGGTGTTGGGTGGATGAATAATTTCTACTAAACAGATATGAGAATTTACGCGACGATTGACACTTTTTATTGAATTTTACTTCGCTCCAAGATTACATTTTGGAATGTAATTTTTACGTCTTTTTTCTGTTAATTTTTATTCAACATTCCTCTCCGTGTATTTAGTATATTTTTCCCTTTTTGAAATAATTTATTCTTATGACTAATTTTTTCGAGACAGCTTCACTGCCAATCGGACAATTTTGCTCTCACCATTCTCGATATTGTTAACTTTTGCCATTAAGAAAAACCATCTCTCGCTTTCTCTGGATTAGCGGACAACGACTGAATAGTCAAGTTATTGTCAGAGAAAAAGTCAAAAATGAGATGAAGAAATCTCATGATATGTATTCTGCTGCAGCACCGCAGGAGTTGTGGGTATATACGATTTTGTGATCCTCGAGGACCGGCTGTTGTCCACATCCCCACTCCGCATAGTCCCCCACTCCAATTCAAACTCGCCCTCACATCATCTTTCTCCCACTCCACATTTTACCGTGGTTATTCCTTTCTCGCTCACGAGCAAGCCGTCGTTCTCACCCTCCTGGTCTGTTCTCTGATATTGCTGTTTCTCCCTTTGCCCCCACCGCCACTCTCTACACCGATTCACACACTCACATATTTTCTCCTCTCCCTTTTGGAGGAGCCTGAGCCGCCACAGTATCGGGAGTCATCGTCGTTTCTCCTCAGTTTACCGCCAGTCGCGCACGCGTGCGGTTCGTTCTTGGTATATTCTCCCGATTCGACCTTCTTCCCTAATCTAATGAAATGAAATTCGTTCACTCAATCGACAAATTGAAATCGAATTTTTACTCGCTGTTCTGTGATCAGTGCTTGTTAACTATTGTCAGTGTCAATTTTACACAGTTGGATAATTTGTGGATTTAATTAATTAAGAACGAGTGACGGGGACTCGACATATCCATAAGAGTCGATGAAAATTTTCGAGTTGAGGATTTTTTGGGGAGTTTCACATTGGATTTGAGAGGATACACCGATAATTTTATTTTCTTCAATGGCCCCATCCCTTTTTTAATCTGTGAGGTGATTTCACGGGCTTTTGAGGCTGATAATGGTGATCTCGAGGTCCTGATGCATGGTGATATGTGCGATCGTGATTCGGAGATGTGTGATCCAACGGCACTTCTCGATCTCGTGCCGGACGAGGGATTACTTAAACGACCCTGTATGGATTACAACGAGTACACGTATTGCTACGGTGGTGGTAGAGGTTAGTCTTTTAATTCAGCAACATAACGATTCAGGGTCATTGACATGGAATGGAAAGGAGGGCCCAGTGATTTTGTGACAAGTGAATATGTTCTTTTTTTTCATTTATTCAATTTAATGAAGTGACGTGTGAAGGATTTGAATTCAAAAGTGCAACGTTTTGTACGGTTTTGGAGTGGCAAAGAAGAGGGGCATACACTCTCGGTAGGGCACTATTATCCGCTGGCATTTTTCATCCGGACATTTCCACATGTCAACCCTCGCTAATTTTTATTTTTCATCCTCGCTTTTTCCACTCCTGCTTTTTTATCCAGTTGGCGCGACGGTGGGGGGGCAGAATCGAAGGACAATCAGTGCAACCTGGAATGGAGGAAATTTCCATAATGAAATAGCGAGTGGAGTTTTGTTTTGGGGAAGAGTAAAATTGGAATTTAATGGAAAAATGAAAAATTGATTACGGGTGTTTATTGCGGCGGAATAGGAGCGCTCTGGGGGAAACAATGAGTGGGGCAAATAAACATTTTTAACCAACTCTGATCATTTTCGTTTTTGGAGAATGGGAGGTTATTTAGCGGAAAAAACGACAATTTAGCATTCAATTATTCGTTCAAATGAGTTGCGATAAAACAAAATGCTTTTGAGAAAAACGTCTTTTCTTATATCAGGAAAGTTATGGCTTGTAAATTGACATGGAAATTAAATTTTCCAATGAAAAAGGAGAATCGTTTCTAGGAAATTCTGTGTTAAATGTTGCAATCTCAAATCCAAGATATTCTAAGGCAAAAACCACTGGACTTGGTTCGAGAAGTCGTTTTCTTCTTTTGGTCAAAATTCTCCCCATTTTTCGGAAAACTAAGAGTAAATAAATAAATAAATGCCGGCCGTAATGGTTAGGCGGGCGAGGTGTTGCTCCAGTGGACATCCAAGTTAAGCAGCGTTGAGCTGGGTTAGTACTTGGATGGGTGACCGCTTAGGAACATCTCGCTCGCACAAAAATTACAGGCGGTAGGCACGGTGTAGCGG
>JAPYZN010000867.1:0-21754 GCA_030522865.1 Psyttalia lounsburyi
CAAAGTACGTCCAAGAACGATCTACTCTCCTAAAAGCTCTAAGAAATCTGGAGATTTACACTTTCAATATATACGACCTCATGAACCCTCCAAAGGACACCATTTGCCAACTCATCTACAACTTCCTCAAGAAAATTGAGAAGAAAATCTGAAGGACCTGTTTCATCAAGAGAGTTCAATTTCTAATTCAGCAAAGTTCCTCTAGGAGGGAGCAACAGCCAATAAAACCCTGCAGTTAAACGGCCATAAAAATAATAATAATAATCTGCGATGGCTTCCTTTGACCGGTATATGAAAATAAGCTTGAGAGAGGTCGATTTTTGCTAGGAAGTCGTTTTTCTGAAGAAAAGTTGGGACTTTCTGATGGTTTACAAGACGAAATTTTGGTGGTTTCAGATATTCGTTCAGGCGTCGCAAGTTGAAGATCTGGCGGAATTTTCCATCTGATTTTGGGATGAAGAACATCGATGAGATGAATCCCGTGTCCCAACTTGCCTTCTCTATCACTCCTTGTCCAAGCAGTTCCTTTATCTGCTCTGACATTTGAGGGGTCACCTTGGTAGCTAATTTTTCTATGTTCAAGTTTATAATTACTACCGTTGGAGGTTTTCGTATGAATGGAATAGAATAACCACCGAGGATACTCAGAATATGGTTTGGTGCACCCGTCCTTATCCACTGTGGAAGGAACTGCCCCAATTGACCCCCCTGAAAGAAATAGTCATTGTTTTCGCCGTGAGAAATGCCTTTTCTTTGAGTTGACACTCTTGGGCCTATTTCTCGTAGATCTCGAGTCTTACCTTCGACCACTTGCGTTCGACGGACTCTTGGGTCTCGGGATGTGGGTCTGTAGGGGTTTTTGATTACTGCCCCGTGGCTTGACTCGAAACTCAGTGGGGCGAAAGTCATTCGATCCTTTGGATTCAAAGAACTTTTTCTCTCTTGGAAATACTTTTTGGATTCCACCTTCTTGGGACACGAAGTCCGAGAGAAATTTCTCATCAAATAAGTGAGACTCAGAGGGGGGAATCTCCATTAGCTTCGCTGTTCGATGGGGGTCCCCCGCCTTAAAGAAATTTCTTCTCCATTCGATCATTTCAGCTCTTCGTGCACATGTGAAGTGGAGTAAGTCGTCTGAGAGCGACTTGACGGCCGATTCACCGAGAAATAAAGTCGTGAATATATGGATTCTTGGCAACCAAAGCACTCATCGCTTTTGACATATGTCTCCTTTGAAGTAGGAGACCGTGTGTGACTGTTCCTGTCATCCCTTCCGACTTAGCCAGCATAGAATAACCCCACGACTTTGGCACCATGGCTCCCACTAGGCTATTGACTTTCAGAGTGTCGAACACTGGAGACGCATGCAATCTTGTCTGGACTTCCTTATATCGTATCTTATTCCAAGAGGACGTACCCAATTTCTGACGGGAGATTCCCTGTTCTTTGATTTCTGGGTCCGGTTCTGGGATTTGAGGTTCGCATTCCATCACTAGTGGGGTTAGAGTTGCCTCCCGGTCTAGCCCACTTGCAGGTCCACCCGACTCCTGTTGTCCCGAAACCCCCAGATCTGAGGGCCTCCACATGGAGTCCCTCTCATCGGATTCATACAAGTCATTCTCCTTCTCCGATGAGGAATCTGCTTCCTCTGGAGGAAGATGTTGTTTGTCACAGAGCATCTGAAATATCGTCTCTACACGATCCTCTAGAGCTTCGAACCGGGCTCTGTCGGGCTGAGGAGCCTCCTCTTCCGAGTCGGGGTGATTCCTTTGACTTCCTGCCCTTTCTGTCAACCCTGCCTGATCTTAGCAGCTGAGCCGCTCTGGCGCGAGGAATGAATAAGTTTTCCACTAGTTTGATTCGATGTAAGAATATCTCCGCCTGAGCAACAGACCCTCGAATTCTGTTAACTATTGTGGGAGGGGCCGTGATCAGGGCTCTGCAGAATGACCATCCCAACATCTGGGCTTTTATAGAGGTGAAAGTCTCTTGGCTTAGATCCGAAGCCTCGGGATCAAATGCTCTTGCCATGCCTACTGTGGGGAGGTCGAATTTAATCTTATTGAAAATCCAGGCTTCTTCGTCCCCAAAGAGATCTGTTTTGGACAGATCCAGCACTCTATCCTCCCGCCATCCGTCGGGGAGGGTCTCAATGGCCAACAATTTCAGTCTGTCCAGAATCTCTTCTTCCTCTTCCGAAGCGGCTACCTCGCCGATTAGTTCCTCCAGAGTAACCAGGGTCTGATCTGCCATCTGGAATTTTAGAAAATTGGTTTACAGAAACAATGCGAACCACATGAGCCCAGGAAAATGTTCGCTGGCCCTGTGATCCTGTCTGCAAGTGGTGCTGGCTTGCGACCAAGAGGATGTCTGTGGTATTTATATCACGATCGAAACTCGAGAGGATGTCTGCGAGTCGTGTAAGCTCAGGAGTATGTCCGTGAGCATCAAGGCCAAACGATAAACTCGGGAGGATGTCCGCGAGTCGCTTGACCTCATGATGGTGGCCACCATGGCCTTACTTCGCCGAAGTGGTTTTAGCCTGAGCCCAAGAGAATTTCTGTGGGTTTGGTGGTGCACCAGAGACTCGAGAGTATGTCTCCGAGTCTTGTTAGCTCAGGAGAGTGTCCGCGAGCCTTAGGGCCAAGCGATAAACTCGGAAGGTCGTTCGCGAGCCGCTCGGCCCCGTAATGGCCGCCAAAACTTGGTTATGTGCGGGATGGCGCGATGAATTTACGCCGTATTCAAGTACCTGAAAGAAAAGCTGAACCTAAATAACTTACCTCCTATTAGTTTTTAGACTCTGTATCATAACGAAGGTTTCGTTCTAGAATTATTAAAAGTATAACGAACGTTACAACAACGTTTTGGGAAACACACGCTTCGGGTAACGAAAGCGTACTGAGGAACGCCCCACCGGGCGCGCTTACCGGCACTCAAAATGTACCTCCTTGTACCCTCTCCCTCCCTATAGATGACTCTCGCGGTAGGAAATCGGGCACATATACATGCAAAGGGTCACGTACGTGATCTCCGAAGGGTCAAGCCGAAGGCACAGACTTAAAATAGAAATTTCTCTCAGTTATGGCCGTTTCCGTTCTACATCTAAGTGTTTGGAGTTAGCATAAAGTTATAAATATTCCATGAACTAGTTGTGATTTAACCCTAGAAATCTATTATTTTACCTCACTCTCTTTTACTGAACCTCCTCTATAAATACTTGTAAATTCGAAAGTATAACTATCAGTTATACATCGTTTAATGTTTTCCCGACGAGTAAATGTCGAAATTATAATAAACAAAAATAAAATGAATAATTAAAAATTTGATTACATTTATTCATAATTAAAACTTATTATGTAAATAATAGAGCTTGTATTTCAACTAATGCTTAATTATATTTGAAAAAAAAATGTTGATATTCGGAAGGAAATGATAAAACAGTCATCGTCTTAAATGAACTAAGTTATTTTATAAATAATCAATAGATTATCTTTTGTTAACAGTTTTCTAGCACACGGTTTAACAATTCAAACACAAAAATGATTAGCGTCAATAAAAGGTAACTGCATAGGAGAAATTATTTTGCTAGTTGTTGCATTTGCCATAGGTTTTTATAGCGCGTTCTCGATGAGAAAGTTCTTCCTTTTTGAAAGCGGTATTTTAACAGTACCCTCTGACCTCACTCTCTCTCTCCTTCTTGCGATAAATGCACAAATGTGATAAGGCACATATATAGCTCTTTCTTTATTGCAAATAATTGATACATCATTGGCTAATAATTGACCATTGGGATCACATCCATCCGGTTCTTTGATTATATATTACTGGAAGTACAAGCAGCTACCTATAGACTGCACGACTTTCCAAGAGTAACAATATTGGTTCGTCTGCGCGCAACGCGGTACGTGCATTATCGGAGTGTTCGGTTCTAGTGTTCCGAAGTACAAGCGCTAGTTTGTATTTGTAAATTACCAATTTGATATCCAATGAATATACAGTAGAGATTACAACAGGAACTTTGCACTCCCTTCCTCTTTGTCTCATTTTGCACCGCCCGAGAATGATAAGAAATTTCGATTTATTCATCAATTACCCGTTATTGTGTTGATATCGTTCGGGCGTCGTTCAGTTTTAATAAACCTTTCCTCATTATGTTCAGTGTAATTATTATTTTCCTGTCTAAATTATGGGTAAGTTCATATAATTTTGATGATATTTTATATTTTCACATTCACGTTGGCAAATCATGACAATGTAAATTGCATTCGGAAAAGACTATGTTCTCATTCATTGATGATCGGTCGTTATTATCAGATATTTGTCATGATGCTAGCAACATTTTATCCGCGAGGTAAACATGATAAAAATTGAAATATAATTTCATAATGTTTGTTTGATCTTAGTGTAGGGATCAAGATTTTATCAAACGTTTTATATTCTTCCATCGTTGGACTTCTCACCCATGCGTTTCAATTTCATTGCATTCGGCCTTTGTATTGAAATGTGGTGTATTATTACGAGTCATCCACATGACGAGCACACGCAACAACGTTTTTGACTTACAACATTTTAGTTTACTGGCCTAATATAATTCCCAAACGAATTATGTAGTTACAATTTTTTAAAATGTTCCGTGGAATTTGCTGTTACTTTTATTGCTAGTGAACATTTATACGAATACCCGAGATTTTAATTATTTGCTGCAACTGTGAATTTTTACTAATACTATGGCAATTTAGTCTAAAGACGCCTAGTATCATTTAGAATTACTTATAAATTCTGAAATGTGTTGATTGCCAGAGGCTTGAATACAGGGAAACCATGACTGCGAAATACAGTCAATTCCACTCGATTACATTAATGATTTTAAGGTTTGCATTGAATTCATGATTTCAGCGACTGCCGACACGGTTATCCTTGATTTTATGATTCATCATGATTTCATCGACTTCATCCAACTAAAATTATTGAAATCTCACCAAACCCAAATAATAATCCAAACTAAAGAATTATTCATTATTTATTTTATTATTTTAACTATAGATTTCATTTTCATGGGACATTAAAGAACGATTACAAATTAGTAGATTATGGTAGTATATCTAATAAACCAATTACGAATACTTCTAGCATTCGTTATTTCTCATCAGTATTCTTTCGTCAATTGTCAGGTTGCCCTTATCATAGAAAATGAATGTGTGAATGAATAGCCTTTCGTTAGTATGTGATGTCGATGTAGCCTTGACCGTCATCGGTTTAGTCAGGAGTAATGTATTTAAATCGGTTTACATAATATACCAAGAAAACACGTCCCTTTGTAGGGTTACATACAGTTAGGATGCCCAAAAAAAACCAATTCTCGAGTTTCTTTTTCCGCGCAGATTGTTCAAGTTATTTGATTTGAAAATTTGCATACGTGTTATTACAAGCTTACACTACATTCACGTAGTTTTTATTTCTCAAGATAATTATCGCAAATGTTGGTAGAGCTGATCTCCCAGAGCTCTGTAAAAAGAAGGCATCTTGCGGTGAGCATGATATCTCCGGACTGGGTCATCTAAAATGACGAAACCAAATTAATTTTGTTAATCTAATCCATTATCTAGTATTTACTCGAAGAAATTAGTGAAATAAAAATTTTAGAGGATATGGCGGCTTCTCCAAACAAGAGATGCGATTTAAGCCTTAAATGGTTTATAAAATGGAAAATATTGAATATTGAGAAATGGAAAATATTGGTGTCTGTCCAGGGGTTTCCAGCGCTTCGATCGATATATAAATCTACATAAATATAAGATTGATCATAGTGATCATGGAGTTTGAGGGGATCATCTGAGTAAAAATCTCAAATATTTGTCTGTTGTGTGCGGATCCTTCGTTCCCAAAGCTTAAATTACCCAGTACCACTTGAGGAGTAACACAAAGCCTTCTTCTATGCTTTAAATTTTGAACACATTTTCTGCCAAAAATTATGGATATTTTGAAAAATCGAAACGCATTTATTCCTGAGTAAGGAAATAAAAGAATCAATGTGCTTTGATGTGGAAAAATATTTCTCGTATTGCTCTTCATTTTTCTTCGTTTGGGGATTGGGAATTTTATATTGACAATTATCCTGGATCCTATCCTACTCCAACTCCTACTACTCCAAATCCCATCCAATAATATCTTGTGACGTCACGAGAATGTTGACTGCTATATAAATTCCCTTCTTTGAGGTAATTCTTCTCCGAACTCTAAGAAGTGACAAACACTACGGCAAAATATCCTTCACGCCTACGGCACGGGGTCTTTTTCCTCGCATGGTTGAGGTATGCATAGTTAAACATTTTGTCGTTTACTTTGTATTCCTGTTATACTGAAAGATGTGTGAGGGAGTGATACCATATATTTACCAAAAGTCCGAGCACGAGCTTTGTTTAAAACTTTTGAGCAATCGCTGATGTTCTATTGGAGATTTTTTCCAAGTATTCAGTAAAAGTTATTTTTTTTTATTGCGCGATACCGTTATCTCTCTCAAACACATCAGCTGCGATTGCATCTTCCACATATTTTCTCTTCATGCTCCGATACTCTCATGTTCAAGACATTCGATTCAATTTTCTCAGTTGCTTCTTGTTTTCATTAATTATCATTTGGGACATGATTCTAAAAGCCAGTGTATAGCAAAAGATTTGTTCATTAATTTTATGCGAAGCTACTACTATTTCATTTTCGACATTAAATAAAGTTATTTCACTATGTCCTGGTATCGGCACAACAAAATCCAGAATTTTGGTTGACCATAGACAAATTAAATTTAATGACACCGATTGAACATCCTTAATAGGTCTAAATTATAAAGAAAGAATAGAATCAGAGTCTTCATTGCAATATGAAATGTGGTATTTTCTTCAGTACTGAAATCAAGACATTAAAAAAATGCCATTTTTAAAAGGTGGATGGAATATCGAAGGTCTTTTCTCACATCCTGCCCAATCTATCTAGGTATGTATAAGTTTTTTTTATTGTGTTCACCAATTATATAACATCACATTATTCACACACGGAGTAATAAAACGAGTTGTTTTTGTCATAAAGCCAAAGACAAATTTCTCATGAGTGGCAGGCTTGCAGGCCAAGGCTCGGGGAATAAAATGCCACGAGTCTGAAAAATTATTTTTCACCGAAATACGAACATATAATTTCTTAGCACAATCGCCATAGACATCGTTAGACAGATACCTATAGAGTGGTGGTAAAAAGATGCTTTACACACGGTGCGTTTTAGCACCAATTACGCCCGTAATCAAATTGTCATAACTTATAATTAGTAATGTACGACAATTTGAGCGTAATTTATGGGTTATCTTTTTTTTATGGCCTCCGAATTTCTTCCGGGTTCCACTGTACACTACATTGACACTTCTACAAAACACACTGGTGGCATGAAAAGCCAGCGAAAAACCGGCGGTTGGTATTTCCGTTTTGTTTTCAAGTGCAGACGCGCTTTACAAAGTGTGAAAAACAATGTCTTAAACTCACTTTATGCATAGATTTTTCTGCCCACATGGAGCGAAAGTGAGTATTCTAACCTAACGCTCACTTTCGTCCGTTTCGGCAGAAAAATCGTATTCAACCCTCGGCAGGAGAAACAGACAAGCGTTCCCGACGTGCTTACCACCCTCGCCTTCGGCTCCGGGCGTAATTTTGCTCGTGAGAACGACTTGTCTACTTTTCCTCCCTAGGTGAGAAATATACTAATTTCTGTGTAACGAGTTGAAATACCCTGTCATACAGATATATCCGAACTATATTTTTTCGGCTCGTGGTACAACCTCCCACGAGCCAAAAACACCATTATGCACACGTTGCATAATATACTATTTTGTTAGTGATGTTACGTTCAGCGAGTGATGAATTGTGCCATTTTTCATTTACTAGTAAACAAAAAGGCACTTTTCGCCACTGGCTGAACGTAACCGCAGGGACGAAACAGTCGATTTCGATACGAGTGCGGGAAAGTGCTTTTGGGCTCGTGGGAGATTTATTGGACAAGTGATAGAATCCCCGTAGTCTAAAAACACTATTCCCGCGAGTATCGAACCCTATTTTTTGACACAATATGTGTAAAGTGAAGATTTGCGCACGCGAAGCATGTGTGAAATGTCACTTTTCGTACAGTGTGTGTTAAAAAGTACTGTTTTCAATTTTATACCTGGGATGCAATTGAAAAGGGGGGATTCGAATCAATTACTATTTTTCAGATCCATAAAGGATGAATATCAGTATCTACAACAGAGCAGCCTTCCGACGATGCACTTCCAAGCATCTCTACCACGTTTGCCCGTTCCAAAGTTGGAGGACACATGTAAGAAGTATTTAATGGCTCAAGAAGCAATTTTAAGCCCAGAGGAATATGAACAAACGTCAAAAAACGTTGCCGCATTCTTGTTAGGGGAAGGTCCGCAATTGCACAAAAAACTCCTAGAAATTGATGCACAGAATAAACACACAAGTTACATCAGTGAACCGTGGTTTGACATGTACCTGAGGGACCGAAAACCACTTCCAATTAATTTCAATCCTTGGATGTCATTCTACCAGGAAAAAAATAGAGCATACAATATACCTCTAGTTAAAGCCACGAATATTCTAATATCATCCGCCAGATTCATCAGGTCACTGAGGGCTGGACTTCTGGAGCCAGAAATTTTTCATTTGAATAAAAAAAAATCAAACACTAAGTTCTTCCGACGGTTCATCAGACTTATACCATCGAGACTAGCAACATACGGCGCATACTTATTCAAGGTAATCATTCCTAGTTATATTCTTTTTTGCTCATTAAGCGGTGAGGTTTCGTAAGAAGCTACTCACTTCACTAATCGTTATGACAATGCGTAGAATCCGTAGTTTTTTCGCGTTGACTCAAGTACCATAATAATAGTATAAGCATCGATGCCAATTAGTAGTGGAGATGACGTGTATACGGTGGGCTAGGAAATGTATGGTTATAAGTGCGGAGAATAGGTGATTATTTCATTCTATTCATAAAAGGTTTGAAGTAAGGCACCTATTCGATGAAAATATTTCGATTATTTTCGAAGGGAGCGATTATACCTTGTTCTTTTCACCGTGGCTCGATGGGTTTACGGCGGTAAATAATGGTCAGCAAACAATTTACCCAACAAACATAGGTCAGCAATACATCGTATTTATTATGGATTTCTGACTGTTTTTCAAACATTTTCGTTATTTTACTCTGTTCTATAGTTATCAATTTTTTCCCACATATATCACAAAATTTATATTGTTTGATCGCGCAACAGCTAAAATTCTGGTTTCTTAACAAATGAACATTTAAAAAACAACATAAGTCGTTTGGTTACACCTACTATTACGTGTTAGAACTCTCTTCGGATTGAGAACTTAATAGAACACTGGAATATAACCCAAATGAACATTCAAGACTATCTTTTCGAGTTTTCCGCCCATAATGTCTTGATACGTAAAAAAATATGCGCGAATACTAAAAAAAACGTCTCAACTAAATCTATCTATAAATAATAAATAATAATATCTATCAATAATGAGTAACTCAATCGATAATTTTACTACAACTAATTGATGAAAGCACCCGTAATATTTATAATAATATTAAAATACCAATAAACCGACGGCAAGGGCCGTGCGGTTAGAGTGCGAGAATCGTGTGCCAATGAACCGGGTTCAAATCCCGACGACGGCAGTCAAAATTTATAGCACTCTAATCTCACAGTCTTTCTGCTGAGCAGTGGGCTCGTCAAAGAGACGACTGTACTTGGCCAGGTTTCCCCTCAAATGAGGTTTTCCCTCGTCCTCCGGCAAATGCGGTAAAGAGGTTGGGGGATGGTATGGGAACAAATTGGAAAAACCCCAAAGAGTATACGGAAGAGAATTTTTTTGCTAAAATACCAATATGAGGAAGCCATATATAATTTATCTGACTGCAACTATTACAGATAACCTATTTAACAGCATAAATTCCCGTTTTCTGAGTGGATTATGCATTTCGTAACGTGATTTTCCTTTACTAGCCTCTGTTTTTAGTGTTGATTTTTCAATCGGAAATCCCCTTTTTTTGTATATGATGAAAAAAAGTCGCGTCATAAAAACCTTCAGTTCTACAATTTTTAATATTCTTCAACAGATTTTTTTTGTGGATTAAACATCATCTTCTGCAAACCTAATCATATGGAATTGGTAATTTCTCAATTTCTTTCGTTAAATTAAAAAAAATGTGATTAATGATTGAAAATGGAAAATTTATAAATATTTCATGCTTACAATTTGTTTTGTTCAAAGAAGAACTTGAGAAAACAACGATTTGCCGATAAATGCAACACGTAGTAGAAAAAAATAAGGCTCACCTCGTTTTAAATATATTTACTACACATACATATTTTTCTACAGGCTTTCCCACTCGATATGTCCCAGATCAATCATCTATTTGGTACATCCAGAATCCCGCAAATCGGAAAAGACAGAATCAGCAACGATCCCGATTCGAGGCACGTGTTGGTAATGCGAAGAGGTCATTTCTATACATTCGATATTCTCAACGAAGAGGGTAGTATTCGTTCTCCTCACCAAATTGCCTCCTGCGTGAACTCGATATTGAATGATCCTCGACCACCTAATTCGTGTCCAATCGGAGTATTGACTACCACAGAACGAAATCAGTGGGCCCGAAATCGTCAACACTTGATAGATCTTGGTAACGGAGAAATAGTTGAAAAAATCGATACGGCATTATTCCTTCTGGCGTTCGATGACGACAATCTACTAGATGGTGATTTTGATGAATTGCTGAAAACTTTTTTACACTCTGATGGGACCAATCGCTGGTTCGACAAATCATTCACCTTGCTTGTAACTGGAGCTGGATGGTCTGCAATTAATTTTGAGCATTCCTGGGGTGATGGAGTAGTTGTTATTCGATTTTGCCAGGTAAATTATCTATATATACATTAATAACAAAACAAGTTTCTAATTTCCTCTAATTCCGTTGATTATGAGCTTTCAAATGGATCTCAAGGTACTTTTGCTCATGAAATATATGAACAGGAAATGCATATAAATACGTCATATATTTCTGTACCTTTAATCTACTCAGTTATTTATTATTCATATCTTTAGGCATAGTGAATTTCGAATTTTTGTCTCGATACGAGCAAATCATTAAAAGCAACCAGTTTCCGTCATTTCGCTTTTGTCAAGACTCCCTGAATAATTCTATATATATTTCTATATTTATTTATATTTGTGTCGTGTTTTGGTTGCTCGGAGAAATTACCCTATCACTCATCACTTGTTTCAGTGCATAACATCAGATTTTTTGATCATTTTATTCTTTATTCTTTAACAGGACATGCGAAATGATGTAATGACTCGTCCACGCTTTCATCCAGAGGAGCAAAGTCAAATAGCCTCTTTTTCTCCCGACGTTGAAAAACTTGAATTAAAGATTGATGACTTCATACAGCAAGCCGTAAATACTGCATTTAAAGAATATAAACATTGGACTGAACGTCTGTTCGTGAAACCACTACTTTACAATGGATTTGGTAGGAAACAATGCAAAATTGCAGGAGTAAGTCCTGATGCAGTGATGCAGCTGGCATTTCAATTGGCTTTCTATAAACTCGAAAAATGTACTGTGGGAACATATGAGGCGTGCAGCACCTCGGCTTTTATACATGGGCGCACTGAGACGATAAGATCTTGCACCAATCAGACTAAAGCCCTGTGCAAAGCTATTGTCGAGAGTGGAATTTCTCAAGTGAATAATAGTAAATATAAAAAAATGATGATTGAGTGCAGTAAAACGCATACTGCGCTTACAAAGGAGGCTGCAATGGGCCAGGGTTTCGACCGACATATGTTCATGTTGGGGCGAATTGCGCAGGAAAATGAAAGCGGAGATCTTCCAGAAATTTTCAAAGATACCGCATATTCTAAGTTAACTGAAAATATTTTATCAACTTCTACATTAACTACATCTGTAATTATGGGTGGAGGTTTTGGTCCTGTTGTGGAGCATGGATACGGCATTGGCTACACGATAGATGACACTGATAATGGCATTCGATTATCGGTCACGAGCTACAATGATCGCCGAGATGGGTTGAAATACCTTAGTACTCTAAAATCGTCACTCGATGAAATCTATAAAATTTTACAGAGTGAATGAGTCCAAAAACGTGAATGATGGATATATTTCTAAAATAAAAAGGAATATTCTCTCTGCATAATTATTAACTCCGCTATACGTCGAATTATCTCATTATTTTCTGCGTTTGTATGCTCTGAATCATAAGTATCATAAAATGTATGATCAATGTAAGATTTGATAAGGATATTGGGCTTATACTACACGGGTCATGTCGTGAAAAAATTCCTCACATTTGATATGTGTGGTAAGTTCGGCCACAATAGAGATCCGGCATTTGCGGCATGATCTCTGTGCATTTTAACCCTGTTCGCATGATCTACTTTCGTTTCGAGGCTACTAATCTGTTAGGGACTTAATAGTGACATGATTTTCAATCTCTGGAGTGGTAAGCTCCAGAGGTCTATACTACAGACACACTATCGGCGTAACTACAGCATGCCTAATATGTTCCTTATTCAGCTGATTCAAGAGAGATGTTTTTCGAATGTGTTGCAGTAAATGAGGATGTGATGGGTGAATTCTGGGAGACTTGGATAACTCAGGCATAAATACTTCACTGCTTTTCACAGTTTTCTGTTTTATTCAAAAAAAGCAAATATATCTGTGCTCATTTTTCTGGCAGTAAATATTGTAACTAGTCCGAGATTGGAATTTGTGTATACAGGGAGTTGGTCATTGCCGGAAAACCAAAAAGGGGTGACCCGTTGTGAGATTGCCTCTGCACGCTCCAAATTATAAGTCACAAACATGCGTTTGTTAGACGCCGCTAAGTCTGGTGTTGTAGGATCAAAAACATCAACTTACCTCGCCAATCTTTGCGTGACCCGGCGTGGACGTGGTGGGGTCTGGTGTCTGGTTCCAAAGACAACACATGTTGACACAGACACACAAAAGGAGCTATACAAAGATGATGTCAAAAATGATGAACAATGATCTCTACAACTGTCAACCCAGGCAACTCCTCCGACCCTACTGTCAGCAAAAAAAAAAATTTAATAAATTCTTTTAATGTATAATTAAATTTTTACATCTGGGGAAGACTGGCAGAGAGACAACACTCGTTACCACTCCGTTACCGCCTTGTCGTACTTGTATCGAAATATACTATTATGCCATAGTTGCCCGAAATTGCGCGATTCACCCGAGCGAAGCGAGGATTACGGGCGCAATGACATAAAATATTAAATATCGCCTTCGGCTCCCGTTACAACCTCCCACGAGCCAAAAACACCATAACGCACAAATTTCATACAATTTTTTATGTTATTGTGCCCGTAATCCACGATTCAACCGAGCGGTAGCGAGCCTATGGCATAAAATTGATTTGTACAACATCTCTCCAAACTTTTTATAAAATACAATAAGGAATGTTTTCAATTTTTGGACAACATTAATTAGTTTTCAACATTCATAAAAACTTATACTCCTGATCAGTTACAGAACTAGGAGTTCTCAACTTCATGTTTGAGATAATTTCACCTATTTGTCCGTAAAACAACACACGTTATCTACATATATATAACATCTTTTTTACTTATCTTGTAGATTTTCTATGTGTCTTTTTCTGGAGATAGTCATTTTAAAATGATTTAATATTGTTTAAGACTAATGTTTAAAGATAATCACTGGATATGGAATTGTTCACTATTTAAAAATTACAATTCATTGAAAATAAAATGATGTAATTACATTGGTTCAATAATATAACAAGATTCACAATACACTCCTCCACTCTCTCAATCTGACCCTAGCGACCGACCGTTGACCTAATGCCAACAGCGCGCAAATTTTTTTTCTCCGCCATGTTTTTTTCCCCGTCTCAATTGTCCCTGTCCCTCAAGTCAATCGACTTTCAATTGACCAATTTATTTATCGTTTTAGAATAGTTTTCCCATTCTAATTAAGAGAATCGACTGACCCTCCAGTCGATTGAATCTCGATGGTCCTCTTCCCTCAAGTCAATCGACCACTTGATTTGTTGTTCTAGAATAGCATTCCCATTGTCATTAAAACAATCGAGTAACACTTGAATTGAGTCTCCTCTGATTGCAGGAGGTCTTCCATAATAAAAAATCTCTTAATCGACTCGGTATGTGGTCGATTTATGTCCGATTCTATAGACTGAAATTCCAATCGAAATCCGCTCGAATGTTAATCGAGAAACTGAGCAAGTCGATTCTGCAATCGACAGTCGATCGAATCCCAATCGACTGGTCCGCCAGGGAATAATCTAATCCTATAATAATCTTTTTTTTTTTTAATTTTATTGTAAGCATTTAAACCGTACAGTTTATTCTGCAGGAGAAAAAACATACAGATATTTAACATAAGAAAAAATTAACACAAATATGATATTTCGAATCACATTATTAGAGTTAGGTCTTACACTGTGAATCATTGATTATAAGAATTTGTTTTTTTATCGATGGAGTAAAAAAAGACACTGACATGGTATGGGGGATAGGAACCACAGCCCCTCAGGCGTCTCATCATTATATCCCTGTTGGACTGACATCTTGGGTATTGCGATGAAATATGGTTAAGATCTTCTTGCGAAGTGCCACACGAGCAATCCTGAAAGCCTGTAATTCCCATTCGGCCGAAAGACTGAGCCAGGTGATAATGATCTGCCCTAGCTCTGCCAATCCAGGCGGTGATTTTTCGCGTAAACTTTCTCTTGGTAAACCATGCTTTTCTTCTATTTTCATAAAACCAGGAGAAGTCCTCAACTCCTTTAGGAATTATCCCTTCGGCTAAATCTGTTAGTTCTTGAGGAGCAATTGCACATTTCCCATTTGAAGTTTTCGCGAAAATCAGTATAGGGGATTTTGCAGGTGTTATCTACAGCGATTGTAGTGACGTTCTTGGCCAGTTGATCAGCTCTCTTATTCCCTGGTATACCCGTGTGGGATGGAACCCACGTTAAGATCAGGGGATTTTCGCTTTTTTTGAGTTACTTGAGACGTACATATTTTTTCTTAATTTTTAAGATATAATAATTGGTTTTAGTATTTAAGCTGGGGGAAGAGAGAGATTGAAGAGCGCTCAGGGAATCACAAACTATCGTCACATTTAATTGTGGATGGGCTAGAGCTATTTTCATGGCCTCATTGATAGCCACACACTCGGCTGTATATACCGAAGAATGGAGATCTATGCTGAATGATCGATTTATGTTGAGCTGAGGACAGAAACACGCTAGTCCAGTGGAGAGCCCCATTAGTGGTTTTACTGCCGTCTGAGTAGATACCGATGTTACCACTTACAGTATTGCTAGTAAGATTGTTTTCGGATATAATATCCATAATATTTGATGATTGATCTATAAGATCGCTGTCAAAAGGGAGAATTGAAATTGTTATTTCGTAATCTGGTAGAAACAAACTAAAATTTATGTCGGAATGCAGTTTGGAGAATAATGGAGTGATTTCATTGATACATTTTTTTATGAGGCGGGATGTCGAGTACTGGTAGTCTGAGTTAATGAATAGATCGTAAATAGTAGACGAGATCTGGAGGCTGTGGTTGGAGAGGCTTTTTATAAGCTAACTCTTGCACAAAAATCCAGCTCGGTGTTTAATAAAAGGCAGTTTACTCTTCGCAATGAGAATATTGACTGGAGTGGTATTTCTAAGTCCTAAGCAAAGTCTCATCACTGCATATTGATTTTTTTCCAGTTTAGAGGAGTAAGTTTTTCCCGTTGGGTAGTATATGAATATTCAAGTACTGATCTGACAAAAGATTTATATAAGATTAAGAGTCTCGGCATCAGAGCTCCACCGCATTCCTCTGAGATATTTAACGATATTCATTTCTTTTAGGGCAGAACCCAAGACTTTTTTCAAATGGGTTTTAAACTTCAGTTTGTGGTCAAATAAGATTGCTATAAATCTCACCGAGTCCGAGCACTTGATTTCATGACCATCGATAATGATGGTAGTGTTAATAGGAGGTATACGTCTTTTATTGAAATCAATGAGTTCCGTTTTTTGAGGGCAGAGAGATAGTCCGATATGAAATAAATTGTCATGGACAATATTGAGTGCTTGATCGATTTTGTGAGTGCCTATAATGATCGAGGAGAAACTAGGGTATACAACAATGTCGTCGGCAAACTGAGAGATGTGTACTTCTTCAGGGACATTTTTTACAATGTCGGCAACATAGATATTATATAACAAGGGGGAGAGAACTCTGCCTTGTGGTACTCTCTTAAACGCCTTGCCTGAGTTATCGTTGTAAAGTGAATAAATTGATCTTTGGTGCGTAATAGTATATTTCGTAGCAAGTGAAAAAAATGGTTTTTGACTCGTGGGATTATATCACTCGCCTTCGGCTCGTGATATAAACCTCCCACTCGCCAAAAACCATTTTTTTCCCACTTGTTACGAAATATACTATTACAAATGAGACTAAGTTTTTAGGACAGCCTATATCCGCTAGTTTTTCTAAAAGAATGTCAGAATTGACATTGTCAAAAGCCGACTTTGAGTCCAGAAATACCGCTATTGTTTCTCGATTATGCGATAGGTTATGATCGGTGTGTAGAGTAAGATTTGCAAGATTATCGTAGCAAGAGCGACCTTTCCGGAATCCACTCTGGGATGTAGGCAGAGCTCCACAATTCTCAGCCCACCATTTCAATCGGGATTTGACCATCATTTCCAACAACTTACAGAAGCATGAAGATAAAGCAATAGGTCGTACTCCTTTACCATTGGGTTTAGAACTGAAATGTAGAAATCGATTTTGCCAATCGTATGGGTAGATGGAGGAGGAGTACATTTCATTGTATATATCGAGAAGCAGAAGCTTGTATTGTGTATTAAGTTTCTTGATTACCCGATAGTCAAAACCGTCTATCCCAGGGGCGGACTTCGTTTTGCGAGAATCTATCGCTATGTTGAGTTCCGTGAGACTGAAGGGCGAGCTCAGAAAGATATTGGGTGTACATGAAGGACAGTACTTAGGATCCTTAGAGTACCAGGGAGGCGCAAGAGAGATGAGGCAGTTGTTCACCTCCTTTTCGATTTGCAGGTGTTCATCTTTGGTCATCGAGTTATTATTAATCCATTTATTTTTTAATATTTTGCACGTATTTCAAACGTATGTACCATTCTTTTTAATATGAAAGCTTGTCACGAACTCCCTAAAGTTGGATCGTTTCTTATTTTTGAATATTCGTCTTGCATAGGATACCGATTTTTTATATTGAAAGTAGACCTGATCCTTTTTTGAGTAGGTCCATTTCTTAAATGCTGCCCTGCGAAGGCGTTTCGCCTTATCACAGTCAGCATCCCACCATGAAACCGGATTTCTGTGCTTGTGAGGAGGTCTTCTGCGGAGTATGTTTTTTAATATTTGTTTCTAGTATATTGAGAAAAAAAGGATATTTATGTTGAGGGAGATTCATCATATTCATAATTAAAAAATGATGAGTAATCGTCCTTAAGGGAGATCTATAGTTGATCATAGTCTGTGCGAACCAATGTAATTTTGAAAGACTGTTTTCTATATATATATGTTTTTCTACTTCGATTTGTATGAAAATAGGAAGATGGCCAGACCCCCAGGTCTCATCGTGTATCCTATATTTGAGTTTATCGGCCAATGAAAAGGAGGAGAGAATAAGGTCGAGATTGGATTCGCTATTTGAAATTTGTAAAACTTGTAAACGGGTAATTGTATCGGTGTTGTGAAGTATGACATTGTGTGTTGTAATAGAATCGAATAAATGTTCACCATTTGTATCATTTCTCGAACAGTTCCAAGCTAGATTGTGAGCATTAAGATCTCCAACTAAAAGAGAATATTCTGATGTGCTTGCAAGGGATACAATTTTATCCCACTCTCCATAAGTTAGACTCTGAGGATTGGGCGGTCTGTATATAGCGAAGCTATTGAATGCTGGCCTTGTATTAGTAATGGTGAACCCGATAACTTCAGCAGTCCTACTAGAAACTGTTCGAGAATTTATTCGTATATATGCGTGGCTTTTCTTTATAGCAACTAATAGCCCTCCCCCCGCACCATGTTCTCTGTCTTGACGGATGATATTGAAACCAGGGAAAAAATCTGCGCGTGAAATTGTTGAATTAAACCAGGTTTCAGAAAGGATAATGATATCTTGAGATTTAGATATTGTCTGGAGTTCTGATAGACGAAGGAGGAGACTGCGACAGTTCCAGTGGAGTATTCTGAGTCCATGGGATTGAATTACTTTCGCAGAGGATTGATAATTGATGTGATTTATGTTGAATGAAGCCATGGCGATCGTGACAAGATGTAAGTACTACCTTTTCTCAGATAGGGGATAATGAGGAATCAATGTCCGGGTATAAATCGATGATTTGGACTCGCCCTAAGAGTAGAAATTTTTTGAAGTGAGAATTGGATATAAATTCGTTAGTGACATCCAACATCTTAATTGCCCCAGGGATGTCGAGTGTCAAGTCTTCAATGTATTCTTTGGATACTCCTTTCTGGTGGCAATCCACCATCAACATGACAAATTCATCGAATGAAATACAGTACTTCTCGGAGTTAATTTCAAAGTGATTCAATGCTGGAATTATTTCCAGTTTGACATTGAGGTTTTTTAAGGATTTGCGCTCCTTGCTAGAGCATTACAGTCTCCTTTTTTATTATAATTGAGGATGTCCTGGAAAGTTTCTGTTGGTTCGTTGTTGTTTGATATAGAGGAGAGTATATAGAGCATATATGAAAAAGATAGAGTATATATAGAGTATATATGAAAAATTGATTTTCCATTTTTGGGGTGAGTACCATAACTTCCCTAGCCCGGAAAGTTAAACATGGTAATTTATTCCTGAGGGTTCAAAGGAAGATGTCAATTGTTTTGAGTTTTTTTCTTCATCTATTTTATTTTATGGCGAAATAACAAAAAAGACGGTACTGCGCTCATTATGCGACCAACGTGGGATTAAGAAGATGCATGAATTTAAAAAGTAGAAATTTAAAACCATTCATTTTTTTCTATCATCTTATTAAATTGAATAATATATCTATAACATACTCCCAAAGTTTTAAGTAAATCGAAGTAAAAGTCTAGGAGATACTGCCTCGGGCTTGACGACTCCCCCATCATTCAAAGGCGAAGGTGCAATTATGTTCCACCACCAAGTGATGTTTCATCAGCCAGGAACTCCATTTATGAAGAACTTAACCCGAATGTGCTAATAAGGTAGAGTAGTGTGCTGGCAGCTTTGCATTAAAATAATAATGACAGTTTCCACCAGTCAATTTTATTGAATTGATAAATTACGCCGAAATGTCCTGGTGGTTCAAAAGTAGTTGACATTACTGCATTTGTTGTTGTTTGTACTTGTAACGATAGAATCTCAGCCTTATTATTTTTTATCCACCGCATGGATTTAAAACGTAGCCGAAATTGCTCAGAGTATACCCGAAAAGAAGATGAGAATGATAATTATACAGTGTCCCTCATCCTCGTGACTTCACAGTAAAACTATCGGACGGGATTTGGGATTAGTTGGATGAGATCCTGAATTATTCTAAATATTAAATTTACAAAAAAATTTCACTGAAAGAATGGATAGTCCAGAACGGCAATTGAACCCAGGACCTTCCGACTCCTTCCTTTCTTCGAGCCTGAAAGTCGAGAGACAACAGTAGATTCGGCACTGGGAAAAGCAATACGATGCTGATTTTTGCAGCGGCAACTGATTTTTCGCTTCATGGAGCCGCAACCGCTGATTATATAAGTGAAAAATACATTTTCATCACGCTGTGTCGGAAAAGCAACTTTTCAGTCTCTCGACGCGAAGCGGAGATGAAATTGAGATGAAAAATTATGTTCGTAACTCGTGAAAAAAGTGGTTTTTGACTCGTGGGATTACGTTTTTAAGCTCTTGGAACAATAACAATTTTTTTAAGTACCCAACAACAGATGGACCAGTTCTGGTGTCTATAGCATATTGCGACAATTTTCACAAGTATAAGTCCCTGCGGAAATAGCTTAAAGACCTGTTTCACTATTTACGATGCTCATATCAATGAAAAAGTTCAAAAATTACATAAAAAATATCAATTTCCAAGGTGGAATATTTTATTGTTTTTTTAATTTCGCTTCATATGTGTCACATTTTTCTACAATACACCAAATCAATTAATAAACTAGAAATATTGTACATGTTTAATACCAAGTTTCTCTCTTTTTTTTTCTCACAAAATAGATGTATACATATTTATATTCATATTTGTCTCATTACACGGATTATATAAAATTGAGATGATTTATAGTAAATATTGTTCATTGGTACCGAATACATAGGAATCTCTGAATCTGTATATATATATAAACATTCATAACGGTTTACGGCGAGAATTATATTATGTCATCTACATAAACTCATTGCTCCTTCAATCAATATTTTCTACTACATTCATTGTATGTCGAACTTGGTCCCTTCTCAAGCGTAGCTTTCTGTTTCCAAGTTCCCATTCCGAGGTCAGGTACGTTACAAATCATTTAATAAAAACAAATTAACAATAATAATTGCTTTTGTAGTCACCTGCTCGGATCTTTTATGATTACACACGAACCTAATTCTGTTCCTGCTTTAATAATTCATAAATAAAGAAATAATAGATTATATACGAAGGTTTGGAATTCATTATCATAATACATCTCCTTCATAATTTTCTTCAATTTGTGATGAAAATTTGTGTCTCTTTTCTCTGAAAATGAAAGAAATATATTCAAGTTAGCTTTGGTGGATCAAATTTTGTTTTTATCAATTAAATTGTTATGAAGGTAAATTTTTGTAATTTGTAAACAATTGTAATTTTAAGGTTTGTTCCATATGCCTCCGAATGTTTTAATTTATGCAGTATTAATTATTTCAATTGTTCACAACTAGTTTATAATCATAAAAATTACAACAGTATCAGTATTTAGTAATGAAAATGAATTGTATGGTGCCGGATGGTATGACCTTAGTGTTTGTTTACCAACTCCTTCCAGTACCTCCGCGGGACCTCAGCGAAAGTCTCTGCCCGCACTTTCTACTAGCTAATTTGTAACTACTTTCACAGGCTATGATTTTGTTTTCCGACGATATAAAATCTTTTTCATCACGCTGTGTCGGAAAAGTAACTTTTCAGTCACTCTGCGCTTCGCGTCGAGTGACTGAAAAGTACTTGTTTGTCACTGCTGTACCTTTTCCGCCCTCCGGCCGGAAAGCCTCAACTTTCGGTCCGCTGCGCTAAACGAAGTTGCCACTTTCCGGCTACATCGAGCAGAAAAATAGTATACACAGCTTGGCCAGTAAATAAGAAAGCCTCAGATCACATGTTTGTTGGCCTCGGCCGACAATTCCATGTGATCTGAGACATTCCTTACTTTACTGGTCACGGTATGTAATCTACTATTTCGTTTACTAGTAAACGAAAAGTCGAAACTTGTAAACGAAGAGACTTTTCGATTACTAGTAAACGAAAAATGGCATAGTTCGCCACTCCCTGAACGTAACATCACTAACAAAAAATATAGTTCGGATACACGTGCGACGG
>JAPYZN010000868.1:0-24167 GCA_030522865.1 Psyttalia lounsburyi
AGGAAATGTTTGGAATATTAATAATTTTAAAATTTGCGTAACTGTGAATAATTGAACTAATGATCGCCCCGAGGTATCTCCTCGCGAAATTAAAACAATGCGAAAAGCAATTTGACAAATCTATTTGTCGTTGAAAAACCGAAACTATAATCCAATTAACACCCAGAGCATGTTTAACTTATTGTGTAATATCCGGAGACGATACCGTTCGAGAGAATAGACTAATCCTATAACAGCATTCGCTTACATTCCTACCTCTATATATATCTTGAAAATTCTTCACGTGTAGTATTGAAAAAGCGAAGTTCTTCATTTGTTCTAACGGCGAAATTATTTACGAATTTTAGGAACAGAAATATAAAATCCACATTAGTATTTTTTTTTTATTTGTAATTTTCTTGGTTTTATCGAAGTATTTTCTGGATTTGAAACCTCTCCTCTGGCCTGCCTCTCCCTCCCACTTTTCCTCTGCTTATTATCTGCGGTATCATGGTCGTCTTACACTTCGCTGTGCCCCATTCGAGCTAGGACTGCAACGGGAAACCACGTAATACATTAAAAGCCGCTACATCGTGCCTACCGCCCGTAATTTTTGTCCGAGCGAGATGTTCCTAAGCGGTCACCCATCCAAGTACTAGCCCAGCTCAACGCTGCTTAGCTTGGATGTCCGCCGGAGCAACACCTCGCCCGCCTAAATCCACAAAATCGTTACTTTTGGAATGAATACCCGCGTCGAGCAACCTTTTCTGGAAAATAAGTTAATTTTTTCGTGGAAAAGCAACGAATATTTTGAAAAATCGATCTATTAGTGTCCAACTCTGAGTATTAGTTTAATAATGTTTGACCTACAGAATAATTATGTCTCACAATATTTCGTAATAAAATAGGATATTTGTTGAAACGATTCGTCACCTGGACCTTGAGAGCTCTTCGACAACTCATCGAAATTTTGCATAGAGCCGAATTTCTCCATCTGTTGACTTAAAGACGCGGCTCATCACTTTTTGCACGTACCCTAATCTTCTGATGAAAAGAATTCTTATTAAAAAACTAATAAAACAAATGAAAATTATTCTGTTGTTGGAAACACGAGGAATAGAAGGCGGTGCTAATTAGCAGTCTGATAATATCCAAGCTATGCGGTGATAACCTCCGACACTACACGGGTATTGCTCTAAAATAGAATATTGTTGCAAAGATATCCAAGTTTGGCAATTCTACGTGGATCTAAAAGAATCTACATTTGCTATCTATCATTTGGCATGGAATCGAGTTTCTCCATCTGTTTAATTGGAACAATTATTCATAAATTTTAGATCCTTATATACAAATCAGAGAAATTAGGAATCTCCACGGTTATTAATAGTTAATCAGCACTAGTTTTTGTTATGAAAAGAATCATAAATTTCAACATGAATATATCCAATTTTATGATTAAAAAAAAATGGTTTAAATGATAGATTTCAATTTGAGATATTAATCCAATTTGGAAGGTCACTCTAAATAGAATATAAATGCCTACTAATAAAAACCTAATAATCAACGTGAGAGTAAAATTATCTTTCTCAAAATAAAATTATTTTTATCACGAAAAAACTATCAGGTTTTTCACGAACAATTTATTATTGCAAAATCCCTAAAAAAGGTGCTTAGATCAATCTAATCCCCTCCGATCATATGCTCCAGCAGAATACACCAATATTGTAATAATATTCAACGGCGTTTGTAACGCCACGTGTATCTACATTAACTTACTGCCCATACATGTTGCTTTATACTGTCCTAACAAGTATAGAGGTTTGACCTGGCGCGTGGATAGAGATAACCGTTTTACCATCGACCCACCTCAGTATCGTATGCACTCAGCTAAAGGGTTAAAGGACACGCGATCCAAACCCAGATAGTAAGAAATTTTCCTAGTAATTATATCGCTGAGAGAACGATAAAGACAAATTTCTTCTCAACTTTGTTTGAAAATGCCGCTCTTGTAACTGAAACTCATTTATCATTTTAAAATACAATGGGAACACACGAAGCCAAGATTTTTTTCCTGTTTACGTGTCACTTATCACTCCAATCCCCCTAGGTTTTCGACATTAACCGATGGTTAATGGCCGTCTGCGACTCTCATCTCTATTCATTACTCAGCGCGCGGTTAGTCACCGAATTCACTCGAATGGCTTATAATTCATAGACAATCAGTCTGATTATTTGATACAAACGGTTTATTACCCGGTAGTATCTATGAATAGGTAATCATCAATTGCCTCATGCTAGTTCACCCCTCATAAGCAACTGAATGATGTGTCCTCTATTTCGGAAAAGATACGTCAATACCCTCTTCACGCTCTCAAAAATTCAAATGGGCAGTCAACATCGGCGTAACGCGGTAATCTTGAAGGCCATTCACTTGATGAATCTATGATTTATTCATAAACAGTGGTTGCCAGTGAGTTTTGGGTGTAAAAAAAATGTTATAGTAATCAGTCTGATTGAAACTCTAATTATCTGTTTCCGAGCAGCTCATGCATGGGAGTAATCGGAAAGGTCATTGTCCCATTATCATCAATTCTGATGTAGTTCTACGTGGAATTATCAACGTATCAGGATTGTTATTCAGTTATCGGCTTATCAATTTTTACGACTGTTAATAGATTCAATTAATCGCATTCGAAATAATGTTTTATGTCAATTCAATTAACCAATTTAATGCTAGCTTGGTCATCTTATAGTTGGATATCCCTGAACATTGTTTTCGTTTTGTACTATTTTCAGATTAACGAAAAAATTTGAAATGAATAGAACTTTCTAATTCAAGTGTCTAGAATTTGATAATTGAATTTGTGATAAATTCCCATTTCACGCAGATGAATAGAAAAATTGATGACAAAGAGTCTGCATGATTACTCGCTATGATTATTTAGAAAAATAAACAGAAAGAATACAGAAAATGATTTTTCTTTCTTACGTGGCCATTCGAGTCTATAGCTACAAACTCACGATAAATGACATACTCTTTTCCCCGCGGTGACTACTACCTAGTAAGTTGTTGAATATTTCAAGTTCTATCACGTAAATCGACGATATTTTACGCTGAACAGCACAAATACAGTGTCCTTAGGTATAAGCTTGTAAAACCGCTTGCCTATAATTTGATCTCAAAACAACGATCTATCGCTTATTGGCTATGCAATTACGGATGCCTCATAAGAGAGATAAACCGTTATTTCATGTCCCCTTTTTCGGAGGGTAATTGGAGAGATTTTTTCATGAAATTCTTGGTGTTTCTGTTATTTGAATCGTTGTGAATTTGTCGGAATGAAGTGCGCAATTGCGCATTTGTTACAAACACGAAAACATTGATAATAATGGCCATGAATGGTTGTTCGTTTCGAGAGACTTTAAAGTTTTGAATATTATACGTAGAAAAAAAATTCTACAGGTAACCCTATCTGGAAAATCTTACAGGAATATTTTAAATGGGTAATGATAAACTATGTACTTGGGGAATTTTTTCGTCATTTTAAGGGAAACTCTGCCACTTCTCCGCCATTTGCTTCCCTAAAATTTAAATTTTTGAAAAATGAAGTCATAAATAATTTGCTCGTAGAAATTATTTTTGCTTTAAGAGAAACTTATGAATCTATATGATCCATAATAGAGTATATTTTTTATGTTGCAGATAAACATTTCGAGAATTTTATAAAATTTTGACAACCTTGGAGCCAATCATGCCTGCCCTGTTTCTGGCACGTTTACCAGTACCTAATTTTCGGATTTACACGACTCTCAGCATTGCAATACTCTCGTGCTCGGTTTACTATGCAGCACAAATTGTGAAAGACCCGGCATGGAGGACCAATCACACGAGTATTGTTGTGAGGGATGAAAATTCAACGGATAGTGCCAGCCCCACTGATTCGAGATCATCTGGAATTCATTTGAAGGAACTACTCGCCTGCATGATTCAAGAGCCCATTTGCTTCTGGGTGAGTCGGAGATTTTGACGATGAAATGAATGCATTAGGAGGAATATCATGCCGCAAAATCATTCTCTTTCATTCTCCTCTTAACACGAGAATATATAAATATATATATGAGCAAGTCCACGTCAAATGCGAAGTGAAAAAAAAACCTCATGTTTCCGATTGTTTTCTGAGAAACAGTCTATGAGACCAAGCTCTCATAAAATTTTTAGAGCGATTGTATTTGTTTTTGACGACTTATGAAGTTTAAAAATTTATCACTTTTTGAACTTAAATTTTTATGTTTGCGCTTTTTTTTATGCATTTGTATGTCTCCGCTTCGCGTCGAGTGACTAAAAAGTACTTTTTCGACACATTGAGATGAAAAATTATGTTCGTAACTCGTGAAAAAGTGGTTTTTGACTTGTTACGAAATATACTATTTCGATACAAGTGAAAAAAAGTAAATTTCAACGAATGTGAGGGTTAAAACCCGAGCCAGAGACGAGGGTTATAACCACACGAGTTGGAAAGGGCACATCTTTTCACTTCTGTCATAAAAAGGCTGCTGGAGATTCTGGCTGCTGGACAGGTGGACTGATTCTTTGTTCTGTGAATATCGCCAATCAGGCTAATTGACCTGATATAATTAATGTTTAGTGTCAATTTTACTTGAAACTGAGAGAAACATTACGCAATTTTATTCATATCGTATGAAAAAAAAATCTAATCGCTCTAAAAATTTTATGAGAGCTTAGTCTCGTATACTACTTCTCGAAAAAAATCTCGAAGACAACTGGAAATCTAAAAATATGGTAATAATGGGGGAGAGTGGAGATGCGATTGGACAATTGTAAACAGAACAATAATACAACAATCATCCAATGTGATATTCATCAAACCATTAGAGTGGCAAATCTACAGTATTTATTACACAACGCAAAAGATTAAAATTTTTGAATTCTAGGGCTTAAAATTAATTAGGGATTTTGCTTAATAATTAATAGCATTATTCCATCAATTTATTATTGCTTTAAGAAGATCTATTATTCATGTTCAACTGCGGCAAATTCTTATCGCCATAATTCAAGAATACGGCAATAACGCCTGGAGTGTAGACATATTGATGTGAACCTTTGAAGTTGTGGTATGTACATTATACATCACTACTTCATCCTGCAATTGAAACTATGTTAGGAAATTGTGAAAGGTTTGCGGTTGAAAATTAATGTGTTCTAGTGAAATGACATTGTCCTTTAACTTAAATTTCGTTACAATTTTGGAATTACATTTTGTGAACATCTTAAGGGAAAGTACATTTTAGCTGACTTATAGTATGAAGTGGAAATCGGGCCATTTCGCGGAAATAGATTCTTCTATTGTTTAGTAATTGAAAATTCTGCATAATTTCCTACGGAACATATAATTTATTCCTCAACCCATTTAAGTTGCAAAGCTCGTCGTTTTGCTGAGAAAATATTTGGAGTAACTTTACATTTTGTAATTTGTTACTCTGAATCGGATTCATTATCTATCTGCTGAAAATTACTAGTCAAACGTCTTAGATTTGTTTTTCCTAACAGTAAATAAGGAACAATTATAAGTACCAATAGTTTTAATACGCAGAATGATTTTGTGCATAACTTAAATATCTGGACAATCTACATTCGCCTAAATTTAATATTTCGTAGAAAATTGCATCATTACCTAATCGCGACTTCGCTACTTCTTCCGCCTGACAATTATTAACATCTAACGCACAAAGATTATGGAAACATTTCTTCTGCATTCGAAGGTTGAAGCTAATTCCGTAAAATATGAGCAATTTTCTATTATGAATTCATTAAATGAAAAAAAAATGTCGCAATGACTGATATAACACCCATAATCATGTGACTGTCCTCTGAATGCCTGATTTATTCTATACTCTTATATTCTACTTCATCATTGCAACAGTATGCAAACGCTACGCTACATGACAAATTTGTTTTTTTCTCTCTAAACACTGCTCTCAATATAATCTGAACTCAATTGAAGCTGATTAGCCCCATTTAGCGTCATTCAATTCCAAATAGTCTATTCCATCTAAATTTATTATCATCATTTTTTTGTAATAATGTCATGGATATTCAGGTAGAATGTTGCGACGTAGGAGACACCCGATGCACGCGAAACCCGCATATTTCCAGTCTTCCTTCACAATAGGGGCGTGTTTTATTCTGGAAAGTAAAATAACAATGCGAAGAAAGGAAGGAGACGTGCACCCACAACAGCCAATTGCACAATATGGCCTCAATACGGGATGGTAGCTATGGGAAGACTATTGGTGATCCGTTCATTCACTCAAATCTTGGTATTTTTATTGAGAAAAGTATTTTTCAAAGAAAAATGTGTATTTATATCTGCGATGTGGATGTCAGGGAGTGCAATTGTACAACAGAAAAAACGAAAAAAAGCTAGTCATGTTAAGAAATTTTTGAGTTAAATTGAAGACACTACTCAAAAATCTTCATTACATTACTTTAATGAAATTTCAAGAAATTTCGTCATTGAGACTTCAGTATTTTACGGAAAGGTTTAGGACACCTATATTAGGTTTCAGTTCCCATATTTCATGGAAATGATTAAAAAAATGTAGCATATTTTGGAATTGAACAATTCAAAAAATGAGAATGTCACTAAATTCACAATGAGCAAGCGTATAATATCCCCTCAACACAGGATAGTAACATGGAGAAAATTTTTAACGAACTACGCATTCACACAAATCTTAGAACTTTTATAACCCGCTATTACTCGACTTTCCAGGAGGGGTTTTCCCGTAAAAATGTGAGTTTGTATTACCAGAAACGGAGGTTAATAATAATGTCGGGATATCCGCAATCTATATTACGTAGACAGTGACATATAACAGGAAAAAATGGAAATCATGAACAAGAAGACAAACTTTTAATATGTTGTTAAACCACGTCGGACGGAAATGCGACTGACCAATTTTCGGTTGACCCTCCAACATTTCAGAAGTTTGGCAAACGTGAGACTAATACGAGCAAAAAAGAATGGAAAATAAAATAAACTATGGGAAATAGGTCAACCATCTTCTCAAACATTTGCTACTACGATAAACACGAAAATTAGTGTTCTAATGACTAGAATAACGCCTAAAGCATTGTTTTTTTTTTTAATGAAATATTACAATAGGAGGGTCTGGCGTTCTGCCACGGCAAATATGAATTTCCGCTGAAGAATTAGGTAAAGATGTCGGGTAAAGCATTTTTTCAAAATGAGTTTCCACAGATAGTTTGTTACTGATTCATGTAATCCCCAGAGTATGCGCTAAAATTCAAATATGAATTATATGTTCAATATGAATGGAAAAGCCATATTGGAGCGATTTGATCAAGTGATCGACCTATGAAATTTTTAACCCATTTTTTCCATGTTTTTTTAACATTTCTTGACCCTTTTAAGAATTGCAAAAAAAAACAACAATTTCGTTTTTTTTCTTTTTAGCCACTGATGAATATGGCGTATTGTGCCCTTATACTCTTGGGGAAGACCATTCAGAAACTAGTGTTTGGTGAGCTCCGAGCCTCGGAGAGACAACACCTCAAAGATAAATTTGGAAATTTTATTTTCTACAAATTTATATTTGTCTTCGGAGTACTTAATGTGCAATACGCCGATGAAGTTGTGCTGTGGTGGGCCTGGTTCACTGCTCTCGGCTTTCTCGGTCTTCTGAGTCAACTGTCTAAGGATCGATTCGTATACGTAAGTATACCACTCAATTTATTGGTTTATGATCACAATTCCTGACAATTGTCCTTGGAAATTAATGGATAATCCTTTCACTTTGGGTAGTTATATTTCAATAAATTTAATCAATAACTGACTTCATGGAACTGACAGCCGAGGAAATCATGATGAGGCATGAGGGAATTTTCCGTTGATGAATCTCTGTGGAATACGTGTGACGTCAATTCCGGTGATAAAAATCCTTTTTTTTCATTGCGTTTTAATTATTCACAATATAATCGTGAGATGACGAAAGCATTTGATTAATTACATTCATATTTATTATCTATGCACACTTATCCGTTATGAAAGCATTTGAAGTTCGTAAATTGTCTGGAAGGTAAATTATGAATAAATCAACTCAACTCGGAGTTTCCATACTCCCAAGTGTATATTCCGATTTTCCCGGTGAGAAACTGGGGATGGGTTTCAGAGCTCCTCAGAGGTCATCCTAGAAACATTGTTCGTGTTCCAATTTTCTTAGGTGGCTCAAGGACTGCCACTTACTCGTAACTTTTTTGCTCACTCAATCATAATGTCACTATCACCTTTAAAAAGGCGAAAATATACTATTCAACAAGAACAGTACATAGTAAATTGGGTTGAGTGGAGAGTTTATCGACAAAAAAACCTTTAAATTGACAATTTAATGCTTTACTATATAACATGGAAAGCTGTAATTTCCGAGATGATTACAATTAAAATTTTATAATTTAACACTATCGGCGGCCATAAAATGAAGTTATTGATCCCAGTGACTTGAATTTTCAACAAAAGGTGTTAATAATTCCTACACTGTCCACCTACGCCTACATCTCCCTCCTCTTGCGCAATGAATTTGACACTCGTGAAATCCTATTAGGGAAATCTAATAAAGTAACCAGGTTACTGGCGATGAGAGGCACCTGTTTCCGCTTTTATCAGCGTGACGTGGTTTTACCACAAACACTGCAGAATTCACCTCTACCGTAGAAAATATATTCAATGGGGGAGGGTCCATTTCATTCCTCTACCAGTATTTCTTGTATTTTTAAGCAACCGCGGTTTCAATGAAACCAGAAGTATACCTATAGTAAACTGGATTTCTCATTATTAAAATTTTGTAACAATTACAAAATTCTTCGACTAAAATTTTTGATACACTTGTTTCAATTCTTGTTACAATATAGGTCTCCAGATAATGTAAGCAATTTCCTCATCTCTGAAGCTGTGAAATAAAATCCTATCATAACTTGGATGCATTTTTCACACGAATACGGTAGAAATCGGTTCAGCCATAGAAAATACGGCAACGTCAACAAAAAATTCGTTACTCTCCATTTTTTTAGAACTGAAGTATTTACGCTATTTATCACCTGTAACTTATATTATAGCCACGTTAAATTAGGGAATGCCCAGCTTCCATTTACTGAGAAATGGTCAGTTTCATCAAGTTCTCACTGAAATCTGAAATCCGAAATATAATGCTTTTTCCGCCGAAATCGAAATTCAGTGTCACTCTGCTATAGATTATTCATGGATAAACCATGAAATTTCAGTTTGTCTTGACCTTAAAAACCAGTTATTCATGCGAGTCAAGTTGTGTGATCGGCTTCTGATGAGGCTAATTTTTCAAATGAATTGATTGAATTACGGCAATTTTTTTACGCACTTTGCAGCTATCATTTTCACCTACGACACCAGGCTGGAGTCATGCACGTCTGTTGGGTCTACTCGGTGCAATCCTGGCGCTGTCCTTGTTCATGCTACTGCTATCGACTGCGGCAGCCTTCTTTTTTGTGTCCTTCAACACGTATGCATTTATGGCGGCCGAGGTGAGTTCGCCACTCGACGTATTTTTTTTTTAACACGCTCGGATATCCTATTGACTTTTGTGTACAGGAAAATTACAAGACTAACTAGAGTCAACAAACCTAGAATTTTTTCAATTTTCAAACTCATAGTTCAGGGAATTGATTCTGTTCGCTATTCAAATCGAACCAACGCTGACAATTTTTCACTAAATACGGGAATTTATGTAGCGTTTCATATGTTGTGACGTCACATTACGTTCTAGGTATCGTAATATGATTATAGTGTTGTAATGGGGTTGTCCTGTAATCATTGCGAGTATATGAGGTAGCATTCATTTGATTACAATATCCGCGAGGGACAAACTGAAGATATAAAGGTCGTCTTTTTACTCAAATGTTAGGCTTGATTTATTTTTCATACGTGTTAAGGCATTATTAAACGGAATCAACCGTTCAGGAGACAACTGTTAACGATTTTAATTGAACGATATCCAATATTAGGGTATTTTAAGCTGGTTGAATTATCGTCATCTTGAACATTTTTATATTTTGAGCATTGATCCTTCTGAGATTGAATTACGTAAGATTTCCAGAACTGGTATCACTATAAAAATTCTGGAAACCAGTCTCGAGAATAAATAAAAAGTGGAAAATTTTATCAGCTCTGTGGGTCATAGTTAATTAGGCGTATTTAAAAGTCAAGGCTTTTTGTGTAATGTAATTTTATTACGAGAGTGAAGTGGTACGGTTGGTATCGCATCTTGAAAGTTAGATCATAAAGTTGAGCTATGAGCACTTCCTTATTGGTGAGAATTTTTCTTACAAGATAAAATCGAAATGTTGAATTTCATTGCGGATGTATTGGTCATGGGGCTTTCCCACTTTTTTCCGCATTATAAATAATGAAAGTCAATATCCGGGTTTCATGCAGCATATTTTATTCACTGATACTCATCAATTGTTCTGCCCGCAATTAAATTTCCGGAGAGATACTCCGTTGTATTGTTCACAATGCGCTGAGACACATATGCAGTGGATAAAACGAGGTGGCTGACCAGTCTTCGACCGATGGTAGCTCAAAACAAGTTTGCATAACGGTGAGGTCTTCCTCATTAGATTAAAATTGAAACATTGGTAAGACTGAGGGTTGCATTCACTTCCTTAATTTTCATACTGTATATGTATGAATTCGTCATGCGTTATTATTTTTCCTGCTTGTCCAACGTTTCACTAAATGTCAATTGATGGCCACAAACATGTGGCTGGTTGACTGTAAAATTGAGCAAGTTTCAATATTTAAGTAAGTAAAAAAAAAGCAAATAACTTCGGCAAAACGGAAGTAGATTGGGAATCAAAAATATTATTTGTTTACATTAAAAGGAGTCTTTTGACTGAAAAAAATATTGTTCAAGAATCAGTTATGCAAGCGTTTTATATGGATTTTAACATTTAAACAATGGTAAATATTTATCTGTTTTTTCTTTTATTAATAAATGTGAAGAAAACGATGAATTTTTGTCCATCTCGTACTAATGACCATTTTAGACGTACGTTCCATTATCTGTTTATGAAAAGATAACGTTAAAATAATACTTCTTTTTGGTGACATTCTATTTAGATAATACTCATTTAGTAGCCAAGCGATAAATACAAGTTGATTTTCACTGTTGGACAGTTTTCAACAAAAATCTCCAAATCCAACGGGAAATTTTTGTCATAATACCTTTTATGGAACAAATTAAAGGCTACAGAAACTCATAAAAATTGTACTCCTGAGCGTAATTTACTAATTAAATCGTTGAAAAAACGCTCGATTAACCGTTTATTTGAATTTGAGTGCAAATTTTAAAAAATTTTACTCCCTCAATTTTTTTGATAAATTCAAAGCCTAAAATTGGGCTAATTTTCATAAGTATTTTATCCCCAGAAACGATGGTGGACATATTCGAAGCCTTCACAAAGGAGTGATGTATCATTAACCCCGCGTAATGAATTGCTCATTAGAAAACCATAAACTGCAGGGTCACAAGATGAGATATTTGATTACTCTTTAATTCAGTAAAGACGTCAAGTCTGCGTCGTATATCATGTAATCACCGGTTGTGATAAAAGTCACGTAAACCTGTTGCGAACAATTGATTAAAAACTCCTATTGATCAAATACACTAGACGTTAAGTTACTGACTATTACAAAAGCTAATTATCTCAGTAGGTAAACAATACTGTTAGGATTCATTTATAACTAATAAATGGCTTTTGTGGCGTGCTTCCCAGATTTTATATGTGCATTATCTAAAGAATCGATCATTTACCAGTAACTAAAATTTTCATTGCATTCATCGCATAATTTGCCGGCTACAAACACGTGGTGAAGTTATCAGTATATTTTTTTTGCACTCGGAGCAAAAAAGACCCAATATAATCACCCTAATTTCTCAAACCAAATATATTATCTCTTCAAGATAAACTCCTTGGCACAAGAGCTTCGTAAAGTGTTGATGATTTAAGCATAAACACTTCACCTCGGAGGGAGACTTTCTTAGCTCAATAAATTGTTTTTACGTTAGGAGATGAGAAGATGAAAAAAAAATATAAAGATTTTTTATCCCAATGGTTCAAAAATCAATGACTTTTGCATTCAATCAATACATTATTCTCGCATAGGAAAATTGGTGCCTATCGCAATTCGCTCAAATGAAAGAAATACCCTCATCTTCGTATTTATAGATTTTCTTTGTTCTTTGGAGAATATTGTCACATTTAAAAAAAAACATTGCCCTGCTAAAAAAAAATAAATTTATCGTTATTTTGCTTTGTGTAACGTTACGTCATATAAGCATTATTTTTTGGTATGAAGTCAATGAAGAATTGATGGAAAGTTTATTGCTCATTTTACGAATTACCAGTGGACCATTCGGCTTCCAAATCTGAATTATTACCTCAATTTTTTGCCTTATCAATGGTAAAGAAAGGAAGCTTGTCCTAAATTTTTGGATATTCAAGCCAAGAACGGGGATATGAGTTGTCTAATTGAATTGTCTAATTGAATTGCATAATAATCAATTGAATAGAAACTATGCCTAGAGGTATTTTTTAAATTATATTTAGCAAAATTTGAATGTTTTTTCCCTATATTTGTTACTGATAAATACACGGTGTATCGGGTTTAGTAAAGCAGATGATGATCATTGTCTATGAGATGTCAAAAAATGTCCTGACTTTCTACATGTAATGAAAATTATATTTTAATCTTCTATTACAATGCGAATAATGATTTTCATGACTTTTCACAAAACTTTGCATTCAAATTGTTGTTAAATGCAATTTCGCGTCTAAACGGGTTTTCTGATAATTCTTTACGGTGTTCAATAATTTTTTAATTTATGAAAAGAGTCCAGGTAATTTACTAGCGAAAAAAAATCTCGCTATCGTTAAATAAATTATGATTTCGCTTGATTAACTTACACATGTTTTATTTGACCGTGATGCCGGTTGCAAAATTGCACGATTGGCCTCTTAGAAACTGTTAGCTTTGAACCAGAGAAAGGTCTGGGTCAATAGCCTACGGTCTCTCACTCGATATCATATTTCATTTTACTCCTGCTTCTCACAAACACCCTCACACGTAACTTTTATCTTCTTGATGCTGGCTTAATTCAATAGCCACTCCAAATCACCTCCAACGCGATTCTAGAAAGTTGTCATTACCGGATCTCACAATACACAGATTTACTGCGCGCTTGATTAAAATATGTAATTATGAACTAGAGATGATGGTGTAATACTCCAGCTTAACATCGCTCTTGTTCACCGTTAAGTTGATTCTTGAGGGAACTATTTCCACGAGTTTGAATGAAATCGTTGAGTCAATGGAGTCGTACTTGTTTCAGTGTATATTACTGGCAGTTAGAACGATCCATGTGATGCTGAGATATGCTATACACCTTTATGACACGAGATCATCACCTCGTTCGTCGGACAAACGTGGCCCTCTTGCCTATTACACGGAACTCGTCTGTGAATTGACGGTACTTGCTGTTGACTTTCTTCATCACATTCATATGCTACTCTGGAGTAATATTCTACTGAGTATGGCATCCCTAGTTATATGCATGCAACTGAGGTACCTCTTTCACGAGATTCAACGGAGAATAACGAAACACAGGAATTATCTGGCCGTATTGAGTCATATGGAACAAAAGTGAGTATTAATTCACTGAACTCATCAAGAGAGGTCCAGAAGCTTTGTGAGAATATCATATTTAAATGATAATAGCTGCTAAAATTTTCTCTAATTCTCTACTTCTAGAATTATTCTGATGGTATTAAATTGAAAGTTTAATCTTTAAAACATTTTCCCGGAAGAACAGAATCTTATCTACTTGAAGAACTTGGAAAATTTATCATACCAGTGTATGAACACGATTATTCACCGGCGATTTTATGATTTTATAAATTAATAAAAGAATATTTAGTCGCGTCAACTAAAACTTTTTTTCCAAAGTAGTTGTTTCTCTCATTGCATTGTCTTTATAAAAATTCTCCTGCAAATCTCAAAATGTGTTATAAATTATTCTTCTCGCAATCGCAGTTACCCAATGGCAGCGCCTGAGGAGTTGGCTGATAATTCCGACAACTGTGCAATATGCTGGGAAAAAATGGAATCAGCAAGGAAATTACCCTGCAGCCATCTGTTTCATAATTCTTGCCTACAATCTTGGCTCGAGCAGGACACCTCGTGTCCAACATGCCGACTAGTTCTAAGTATGCAAGCTAATCGGCGTGACAATACAACTGAATTGAGACCTGAGCTACCAGAATCGCAGACGTCTGTCGGTAGAAATGACAATCATTTCTTTCATTTCGACGGATCGAGATATGTCTCTTGGCTACCGAGTTTCTCAGTGGAAGTTACGCATAACAGATTGAGGGGTGATATTCTGACATTGGCACATAGTAATTCACAGTTGGATGCTATGGCAAGACATGTGAGTATTTCGTTTTACCAAAGGAAGTAAGCAGAGGAGTGTCACATACGAAATAATGTCATAAAAATACCTAGGGAATTTTCTACAAAATTTTATTGAACTTCTTCTGAAATTTCTGTAGTTCTTGACGTAGGACTGCGGTGTAATATAATAATAATCAATCACTGTTTTTCTAATTAGGCCTCTAAGTAAATTTTGGTATTATTTAAATAGAAAATTATAACAAAAAATTTTAATTGTGTAGCTGAAACAAATATTTTATAGGATATTCCGACTGAAAATTTTATATGGAAGGATGAAATTTGACTAATTTTTACTTATAGAATAGCGTTTATTGAAATTGAAATAGTTACATTCTTTAATGAAGTCAGCTACAATCTGATTTTCTTCTATGCAAACTCTGAATGGTTATACGAATTTCTGAATAATGAATGTCTCTTCTCTTTTATCTGATATGTGAAGGTTCAACAATTGTTTCCACATTACTCAAGAAATGTAGTACTGGAGGACTTGAGAGTGACGAGATCCGTTGAATTGACTGTAGAGAATATTTTAGATGGACGCTTGTTATTACCTCACCACGTTCTTGGTGAATTGGAACCCGAGCCTGTAACTCAAACTCCCCAAGTGACGACTCACATATTGCCCACATCATTGCCTCAAAAACCGTGGGATCCTCAGATTGATATACCAGTTGCTGACAACAGTGAAGAATCATCGACCATTGGTGGTCGTTTCTCAAAATGTTCGACAGAACGTGAACGTATTTTGCAGCGTCGCAAGGAGCACATGCTGATGACAGCAAGACGAAAGTACGTGGAGAAACAGAGAAAAGTTGAGATTGAGAGAAAAACAACAAATACCCGTGACCTGAGATCATAAGACGTTCGAGCGCGACTTTGACTAATGCTTATAACATGAAAAAAAAAATTGACTATTTTGAACATAAGCTTAACAGCTTTTCTGTCGACTAAATGGTCTCTATTGATATTTTGGAATGATAAATCGGTTGAATGCGTGAGTTATTTCCGAGCTACATATTTTTTTTTCACGAGTGATGTTTGTTCCATGTTTTTTTTTCATTTGGTTCCTGTTTCTGAATCACACATTTGGCAAGACTATAGAGGAATAGGATGAAAAATAGATGAACCATAGAGATACACTTGACAAGCGCTTCGTTAAGACATTGAGCATATCTGCATTCAGATATTCTACGGAAAAAGTCGTAAAGTGTTTCTGAGATTACAATTAATATTTCTGGTATATCGATGACTAAATGGCAAGAGATAAATTGATGATAAAATCAGGATATGGTACATTTCAGCAGATGATGATTCGGCTTAAAAATTTTCAATGATTTCTAAAAATTCTCACTCATTAGTGGTATCGAACGGAACTATATCCGGAATGTTCAAAGCTTGAACAGGGTGAGGATAATTGGTATGCGTAACTGATTTGGTTTTATGATTTATTCGCAACTAAAGTTTTCAAGCAACTGTTGGAAAAAAAAGATGGAGCCATTTTTGGTGTAAAAAATAAATTTGTGAAAATCTGTTTTTTTGGTCTTCCACCATAGATAATTTTTTTATTTGTTTCTTTAAGAGTTCTGAGAATTTTAGGTTACATAGGTTTTAACAAAGTGGCATTCATCCATTAACATAATGTTATAGGATCTATTCGTCATCAACGCAGTTCTTTTAACATACTATTAAAATTTTGTGTTGATTATTATTTTCTTATTTAATTAATTAATATTTAATTTAATTTAATTTTTTTACTCAAGTTGTCCATTTGTACATGCCACTTTCCTAAATACCCATTTCGCTCGAAAATTTACATTACTTTTTGAATAAAAAAATAAAGTAGAATATATTATAAGAAACTTATTCTTAAACTTTCAAACTTGATTTTCACAATTTGTACGCAATGTTCCAATCTTTCTCTTAGCAGTTGTCCATGTTAAGGTAGTGGACGATAAATTGTACTAGAATCAAATATTCAGATATCCCACATGTATTCAAGGTATCAAAGTTAGGAACAAACTTCTTTTCTATACCATTACTAAGTTAAGAATTTTCGGAAATCATTGAAATTTTGAAGCCGAATGATTAGTTTATCATCGCTGAAGTGTGCCTTATAATTCGTCGATAGGATGAAGATGGAGGAGGCTGTGTTTTTACGCAATGTTATACTTAAAGGCACATTTGAAATTTGTGAAACCAGTGCAAAGTCCCCGAGTGGACTGCTAGAGTACGCTATTCCATTTTTAACAAAGAAAAATTAATACAAATCAGCTGTTTAGCATAAGTGAAAATAAAGAAAAAAAAACTACGTAAGTCCAAACGAGGGGATCCAATTTTGTGAATACTCACTGGATCAGTAATCACCTTAAAGTCCACTGATTTGAAAAGTTTGATACGCTTCATAAAAGCTCAGAAAATACCATTGAAGTCCTAGGTCCGATTTGACAATAACACCGACTGGCAATTTACACGATTGTACGAAAATATGAGTTTATTCCCTGCAATCTAGACTACACCTAGTTTAAATAGATTTCATACATAAAAAACCAGTCCATTATCATGTGCCAAGATTCAATGAAAATTGATCCTCTCTTATTGCAGTGTATAATGACTCACACCTGATGAGAGGAATATCCTCACAGGATCTGAGAGTTTCTAGATAAAAGTCGGTGTTTTTAATTATAATCATCTCTATTATTCACTTAAAAATACTATCTCATAATTATCTTGATCTTACTATGGGTATTTACGCATTAATTATTCATTTTCCAATTGAATTATTCGCTAGTCTTCAGAATACAGTTGAGAATGCTGTTAACAGTGAATTTTTTTCATCTTTCAATTCAATTTTTGGGAAGAGTTAGGCTTCATATTCGGGCAATTGTACTTTCACCCCAATAAAAACCATAATTGATGACTGAACTATGGAAATTCTATCGGTGTTGAAAAAAAAAGCCCAATAACTTCCTTATCGGGAAGTTAAGAAAACAAAAGTATATGATGAATGAAAAAAACTAAGTATTATCGCATCTAATGGGTTGATATTTATTTTAGCGGAAAATGCAAAAGCTCAGAATGCAACATGAGATGTTTCTACTATTTACTTGGGCTTTCAGCTTTTTCCTAGATTGCTTCATGTGATATAATAGAAGTTTGCATACATGTCAATGCACATTAAAGTAGACATTTAAAGAAATAAACGAAATGAAAATAAGAACCTAAGGAACGAGAAGGTTCGTCTGCTAAGTAAACGTTGAACATAATTTTGCCTTTGAAAAATTATTATTTTTCAATAAGTGAACTTTTATCGAGGCATTATCATTGAGGTGGCAAGAGGTATGAGTAATGATGAATCATTAAAGGAAACAAATGAGTGAAATAATAATTCGATTCTAGGAAGATTGTTGGGTAGTGCTAGTTATTGATCAATCATGCAAAGGTTTTCTTTTCGGTACATATTTTTGAATGACTGATTTGAAGATGATTTTCATCTTTCCCCATTGAGGTGGGATCGTTACAACTCTGTTACGAAACGTCGTTTCTAATTTTACTTCAACTTATGCTTGTCAATTTCACACCTGCCCTCTTCTCCTGAGTGTTTTCTTGCTCTCGATGATCAATAACTGTACAAATTTGAATGAAATTCATATTAAGATTATCCTTTCTTCTTTTGTTCAGTGACGAAAGTCTCGAGTAATTTTACTTTTAGTATTAATTGAAAATATTTATTTTTTAGGATTATTAAGTGACCACAAGGGTGTAAGATTAATAATTGTATAAATCTTATGATGTGTATAACAAAGAGGTGTGTGTTTATCCTAGCATTTTCCACGGTCACTACTGCGTGCGTCCTACTTACGGATATCTTTATTCTCCTGGAGATAGTTCTGCAAGTATCCCCCTCCAATTTTTGGTCCTGTTTTTTTATTATTTTTGCGTTGGGAAGTTGGACAATAATTTTTTTCCATTATTTTGTTCAGTTTTTAACGGTTTGTTCGCTATGTTTAATGAGCCCATATATAAAACATGTAAAACGAAAATGACTGGTTAAAATAAAAAGTAAGAAAGTGCTCTGTTCACTGTAAATTGAATAAAGAAAACAGCAGTCAAATGATAATGTAGACAATATTTCTTTGCCATTGTATTTCTTATTTTAGCTAGATCCTACATGCAGGATATTATTGTAAATATAATATGAATTTAGACAGTCTATGGTCGTGTTGGTTTCATCAATAAATCTTTCCTAATCATTAATAAATTGAAGTGTATGTAGAAGTGAATTAATTTGAATAGGTCGCATGCTGCAAATTTATTTTAAAAATTTCATTTTACAATTTTACGTACGCTGCTTATGAACGTCGAACTTCGTAAACAATTATTGAAAAAGATGGACATTTGGAAATTACGAATTGGTTTCTGCGACGGGTATTTACAAGGCCTATTACTTTATTTCAAATATGAAGTAGATTTGGGGAGATGAGTATCGATAGAGTCTCTGCAGAACTTCGTGAATGATTCAAACAAGATGTGCCTTTTTTACTACACTTATTGTGGAATAGAAATGTTAAATGAACATAAAAAAATCATTAAAAAAAGAATGCTTGTTACGTAAATTCACTAAACAAATACCTTTATTTCAATATGAAAATGACAATTACTTGAGAAAATTGAAAGGGTCTCTTGAAATCTTCGCACCATATTTTTCTTTAACCGATGAAATTCATCACCACTAAATGCAGAATAATGTGTGCAAAAATGAAATCAGCAAATCCACGTTCAGGACTGATGCCGTAGAAGTGATTCTTATTCTGTGGATTCACTTGCAGTCTCAAGCATACTGAAATAAGCAAAGAAAAGGGGGTTTTTTTCTTTTCCATTGACAATGAAGTTTTGTTTCTTAGAGATTACTCAAATATACGTACAAAAAAATCACAATAAAACTTAGCTAATTCGCCACAAAAGCCTTAACCGATTCTATGAACAATTTTTGGAACTCATCTGCATATTTTCACAAATTTCGAGTTTACTCGACCTCTTTGAAATACTTTATAATTTTCAATAATTAGTTAACCTCTTCAATAGCCCAAAACTAATAGAATTTTCTATTGAATTTTGCTAGATTGTTTCTGTAAACTTTATTCAGTCCAGTAAAGTTCTTAGTGAACAAATTACCTGCAAGAATGAAACAAGAGACAGCGGATATGAAACCGCTGAGGAAACTGTTGAAAGGGAATGTTCCAACCAGGCAGCAGTACACAAACTGGATGACACCGGTGAGGAAGATGTAGAAGAGGTAAGCATCGATGATTTTGAGCTTCTTTGCAGTGTTCTTCGTATACTCCTGCCAGAACTTTTGGACTACAGCAATCACGGACATTTTGACAATTATTCAAATAATGTTATGGAGTAAAAATCCACAGAAACAATTGATTGACGCGTGGCACCTATAACGACAGTCCACGACAGCCCGGCTATTCTGTGGTCACGAACTACGCGACAAAAATAGTGGGAGTTAGAATGACATGAGCAACAACGTTTGCTTCTGATACCAACAGATTTCTACCCTTTCAACCGAGGAAGATATACAAGGCAACGTCATCTGTATCCGCAATGCCCCAATTTTTTCAAATAAATTACCTCGTTCCTGCAATCGATCAATTTCTGACCCGGCAATTCTTTCAAAATATACAAAAGTTCGACTTCGAAACGCACATTTCAATCAAATATTTTCTTTTGGATTTGGATCAAAAATATATTTGAGATTCTGCAATTCTCCGCAAAACAACTATTTACATTCAACATGGAAGTTAATCAACAATTGTAACTCCGTTGCATTCTTTATCTCAAATGAAAAAAAAATTTGAAAAATCTATCCATGACATATTTCAATGAAATTTCGTACCAAATTATTGACCACGCCGACAATAAAATTCCTTACAATTAAAAAACATTCCGATTGAAGAAAGTTAAATTTCTACTAATGGAGTATTTCAACTTTTCCCTTGCGCAGTAAAATCGCGCAAGGATTTTGCCTCAGATTACAAAAGGAAAGATCTCCTCCCCCTTCTCTAAACCAAGATGATAACTCGAAGAATAATCTTTCTCAGTACTGCATAATCAAGAGATTTTCAGGGCAAAACCAAATGGCAAATTGATATTTTACTGAAAAAAAAAACGAAGGTCTGTTCCACCTCCGCCGGGGCACGATAATTCTCCAGGCTTTATCCCCGCCACTGTAAATGAACTCTCAGGGACCTCTACAAGGCCCCATTCAGGTGGGCCCCCACCTTTTTCCTATTTTCTTACGCTTCTTACCTGTCCTGGCAGCAATCTCCTGTCTCTCACCTGGCTGCAGCCATCTTGGATGTAATCGTGTAGTAGTTTCCCAAGCGTTTGTCCTCTTTAAAACTCACAACGTATTATTTTAGATATATAATTCTGGGGAATGAAATAAGGCGGGTAATAGGAGCCGCTGACTCGTCTCTGCATTTCGCTGTGGTGAACCATTTCGGTCGGACTGGCGCGGAAAAATCATTCCCGTCGGCATTAATATTAAATCGACCAGTGTTGACAACATATTGTGCACTTATTCCAACCCTTCATCGTTTTTTCAATCAATTTGAACCTCATTCGTCGATAGTGCCTGGATTTGGTGATTAAATCAGTGCAATTGTGCGCTTACCGTCGCAATCCGGGAATTATCATTCAAGTGCAATCACCATCTGTATTTTCAATGGATAATGGCGCGCCGGTGGTCATTTGACTCATCATCACTCGGAGATCTTCAGTAATTTGAAAAATTAAAGAGAAAACTTGTTCGCCGATAATCTGAGGGGCAGGTAATTATTTTCGTTACGCAATGATGACTCTTATCAATTCGATTACGAAAAAAAAAACGCAATGACATTTTAATTGCATCAAATGGTAGATCGTAATTGGGGGTGTAAGTGACCATGGACAATTAATACACGATAGCATTGTGATAAAACGAATGAAATGAATTAGGCGCTCAGCGGAGTGTGAAACGCACAATTTCATTGTCTTTGGGGTTTAATCGTGCTTGAAGTGCAATCTGGGGATTTTAATAAGTTGCAATAATGTATTTGTTATTTCAGGATTAGGACGTTACAATGGGCTCGAAAATTGAATATGTAGAGTCGTCGCACATGTACGCAACGAATTACATCCGTAATTCAAAAGCTATTGGAGTTTTGTGGGGTATATTCACGATATGTTACGCGATTATTGGTGTTGTTGCTTTTGTCACGCCAGAGTGGATTGGCGATCTGGAGCACGAGAATCCAGGGAGATTCGGATTATGGTCACGCTGCAGTTATGGAGCTAATGGTAATTTCGAATTTTCTATCTCTGATTGGCGTCTCATGGGGAAAAATGTATTGATATTTTCTTGCGGTTTATTCTTATGGATATTAACATTCTTTTTGTAGTTCAGCATGGATGGGACTATCTTCATTCACAGATTTTCCGTGGTTGTATTATCTAAATGCATTGCACGAATATTCGATGTCACTCCAATTATAATAGAGAAAGTGCCAATGTTCTTCGAATATTTACTCGCGATAAATACATATTCATTAATTTTAAAGCTCTGGATTTTGTGATCTAATTTTTTAATTATTCTATCAGTCGCTCTGCAGAGAGAGACTTGTCAATTTTTATATAAATTTTCAGAAGATATTCCGAGATGTTGAAATGAACAACTTAATCAAATTTGTTAATTAATCTGCACAAAGAAAGTTGTTTAAATCGTGAGATTTTATTGAAAAAAATCATTTTAAGATTGAATTACAATTTCTTCATTAATTCAGAATTTTTTCTATTAAATCGATTTAAATTGACAAAACATTTTCTGACACTTTAAAATGAAAATACCAATTCAAACCCTCAATTTATATAATTTTATTTTACTAATTTTACTTTTATTTTTTATTTTTTTTTCTATTATTTTTTTATATAAAAAAAATTTGAATAGCAGATAAGGAGTTTAACAAAACAAAATCGTCACAATGTTCGATCTACTCAATTTCCAGGGGAGTTAGGAGAAGAATGCATTGGCAGACTGGACGATTTGTCAACAGTATCGAATGTGCCATTCAGAGCTAGTACCATCCTCGTTGGTGTTGCTGTGATCGTAGCGCTTCTATCAATTTGCGCCATGCTTCTATTTTTCTTCTGCCAGAGCACAACTGTCTTCTACATCTGTGGGTGGATGCAGGTGTTGTCCGGTGAGCCATTGGATATTTGCCTTAATTAAAAATTAAAAATCTCCAGTCAATGAGGAGGATCAATTAATTGTAATGAATCAGGCTTTCTTAGTTTCGTTGGCTTTACGACCTCCTTCGCCAGCATTAGAAAGCCTAACGCCTCTCTCTCACACACTGGCCCTCTCATTGCCCTTCTACAATTACTGCGCATAATGCAAACTCGGTAAAAACGCGAATATCCTGCTCAAACTAATGGAAACCCAGTGACGCAATTCCGGGATTTATCACATATGCTCATCATCAATTTTATTGTCGTTATTATGCATTGTCAGTCTAACTAACATTTTCCTTTCACTTAATGTGTAGTGGATGCGCCTGATAAGTGTATCCATTAAACCGAAAAAAAGACTCTTACATTTGCCTCAGGCAAAGCGGAACTAAAATTATGGATTCATTGTATTTCCTGGTCAATATAAGTTTGATGTTTCCTCCAGGGATGGATATGCACTTTTATACACCTCTCATTTCCTCATTTTACCTCGATTATTTTCATCGAACGGGGCAAACCGGTACATTGATGCCAAAATTTTACGCACATAGCTGACCCATTGCAGCAATTTTTTCTCCTCCAAGTAATGACGGATGTGCCGCGTTAGCTCGATACGTCTCGCTAAACCTGTTCCCTGAATACCAATGTTCCAGTGAACTTTCCACACATGCGATAGTACGAACACTGAATTGAGAGAATCGATAGAAATAAAGATTCAGTTTTTTTCTAAATTATTGATGGCGAACATCTTGAATATTGCAAATCATTGGAAACGATGAAAACTGATCTCATTACCAATGGTTGGGCCATCCACGAGACTCGAACGAGACTTTTCCATTTCAATCTCAATGAATATGGAAACCTCTAGTCTCGTTTCACTCTCGACACATGCAGTATCATATAATTCTTGTTATGACTCCAAATCGATTTATCCCGTTTCCAGACCCTCAGGGCGTAAATAGGTACTGCCGTTGTGGCCGTAATAGTAACAACGTATTTTTATTTTTCGGCCTATAGACGTCACAAAAAACAACGAAGTTAAAATATTTTCATTTTACAGCCGTACTTGGCAAAAGGATTTTTCTCAGTGTACATTATATATGGTCGTAAATTTATATTTGCCAGCAATATTATTTTCGGCTTGACTAAACAGTCATTTTTATCTCAAGCTCCGCAGAGTGTTTTAGATGAACGTGGCGCGTTGATGATGAACATACATTTTCATCACGTTGTGTCGGAATAGTATATTTCTCACCTAGGGAGGTAAAATAAAGGAGGCTTGCTCACGTGCAGAATTACCGCCCGAGCCGAAGGCGAGGGTGGTAAGCA
>JAPYZN010000869.1:0-21745 GCA_030522865.1 Psyttalia lounsburyi
CAATCGACTTTCAGGAAACTTGATTGTAGGTCGTTTAAGCTACCTACACTCGACATTACAATCGACCATCGATCGAATGGCAATCGACCAAGCGGGTCATTCGATTCTTAGAATCGACAGTCATTGTTGGAGTTGATGGGATAAATGGTTTGGTTCTCAGTTGATTTCCTGATTTCCTGAGCCTAACGAGATTCCCCAATTTTATTTAAATAAATTTGGCGAACGTATTCATTAGATTGAAAGGCTATGTAAGGAGCTATTGCTCCGTCTCTCGAGAGCGCCGTGACTAATTACAAGAAAAATAATTATTAAATCGTAAGCAAACTTAACTGGATTAACTATTGGATTAAAGATCGATCGGACCTAATCACTCCTATCGGTACTAATTATTCCCCAATTGTTTATAAACCAAGCGAAGAAAGGAAGACATTTCTTCCTCTCGCACTAATTACATGCCCATTGTCTTAAGAGGTACTGACAGCGGCTGCAAAATCAGAATTTACCTTCTCGCAATGTTTATTATGAATTATTTTCTAGGTCCATGGAATTAAGAGCCTGAGAGTAGCGGATGCATCAATAATGCCTGAAATTATGTCAGGCCATACCAACATTCCCACCTACATGATAGCTGAGAAATTATCAGACATGGTGAAAGAAGATTGGGGATATCCTGTACAGCGTCAGTTGTAGATAGATCTGAACAACCCGTAGATGATTTGCGGGCATCATTACTGATTCCTACTAAAATTTTTAGTGTTATTACTTTTAGTTTTTTCTATTATCTCCTGCTCACGATGTCAAACTGAAATAGAACGAAATCATCGAACAAAAAAAGGAGATAGTGCGGCCTATTTTAGAGACAGTAGATAAATAGAAAAATAAATAGAAGTATGGACGAATTTCCGTGATAACTTCTCTCGCTATCGCCTGATGATTGTAAAGTGAGCTTCCTACTTATTATTTGACTGATTTAATAATAAAATAATGTCGCTAGATGAAATCACGTTGTGGCCTTATGGTGCGGAGTGAAGGTTAAAAGATAATGTTCAATTGAAATCAAAATTTTGAGCCTACATGGACCGAAAGTGAGCGTTTCTAACCGACCGAAGTGAGTCTATTTTAGCAGAAAAATCGTATTCAGCCCTCGGGAGGAGAATCAGACAAGCATTCCCCAGGTGCTTACAGCCCTCGCCGCCAGCTGGGCTCGTAAATTTTCCCGTGAGGACGACTTGTCTACTTTTCCTCCCTAGGTGAGAAACATTATTACAGTAAAAACTCCTTAAGAGATGACTTGCTACCGCATGAACGCCCCGTCGTATGAGGAGAATCGTTCCCCCACTCTAACAATTCCTTCCCAACGCATTCTCTGTCTAATATCTCCAGCTCTCTCCCTCGGTTACCATTACCGCACGACCCGGAGCCGTTGATTGGTTCGTCCCCCCACCATCCCAGGTACATGCATCTCTTTCCATTCGCGACGCTCTCACTCTCTCAGAGTCGGAGAGAGGGAAACTCGATAAAGTATTTTCTAAGAATCCGGATCCCGCTACCCAAGGATCAATTTTTACCGATACCATGTACAAGTCCCGGGTGAGACCGGTAAATATCCGGTAATTTACCGGTAAATTGTTGGCTGGGTACTGTATCTCTTAAGGAGTTTTCACTGTATTCAGCAATTCCAAGAAAGAGTAGACGAAAAATGGCGAGAGATACTTTAAATACATTAGATCACTTCATTTTAAGTTTTAATTTCAACAAGAAGTAGAAATATCAATATAACAATGAAGTTGATATCGCGCGCTATCATTTTAAGACATGTATTATTACAAAATCGTCCCCAGGGGCAAGTCAAATATGCACAACCCAAAGAAAATGGCGACTACTCAATTGTCATTCCACCTCAAATTTGAGTTGTTGCTATTCTGATCTTTTATCTCGTGTATCCCTTCGTGATTCATTGTCACGTGAAAAATATGGTAAATATAAAATTTATCGCCTACTTCTAATGGTGTCGAGGTGGAGAGCACGAACGGGCTCTCAATGCCATCAACTGCACACTTTAATGCTTCCATTTACGTGACTCGATATTTTTCTCGCTCGTGGGATGAAAAATATCTGGCAAGTGTCTATGTCAGTTTTTGTCGATGACTGACATTGCAATTACTGCGCATTGAACACGAGGGCATTCCTCGACTCTGTACAGAGTAAAAAATCAGAAGTACCACCGAAAAATATGTTAAGTACTTGCATTGCAATTTTTTCCTGGTCACTGGGGCTATACCCACCGGGAAGGAGAAAAAAGTCGAGTTGCAATTCTACTTCTGCACTCTTCGTCTCCAAATGTGCTCCCGACCTTGAGTTTGGAGATTGAGACAGTTAACGAATGATCAGCTTCGCCGTCGGGGCTTGGCCGTACTTAAACTCTCGGTGTCAATAGCCGCAATTATGCAATTATATTATATATTAAATGTCGACGAAACGTATGGCCCCAATCTGTGACAATCATTCATGATTGTAGACTTCACAAAAAAGAACAAAAGAACAATATAATTCTTGCTAAGTAATCGATGTACTTGTTCATTACCCTACCCATTGTGAGAGCAGACATTTTGTTGGAGAAAATTCGCTCAATGGTTTCCTGTGAAGTCACAAGAAGCCCTCAATTTCTATTTATTTATTGAATTAAAATGTACGTTCTCCAAAATAAGAGAGCAATAAATTTTTCTGGAAATTTGAGACAAAAAATCTATCTCTGGTCTCTCACTGTCAATTATTTCCACGGGATTATCCAGGTATGAAAATACTCACAGGACACTTGGACGTGCTGGAGATTCTCCTCGTGTATCCTTCAATATCTCCGGTGACCTGAGTTCGATGACATTCAAACATCTTCCGTCTTGTTGTCATGGAGACAATCTCCATCCGTCAATCACTTCACTCGTCCCCATTTCACCCAACGCTTCTCCCATAAATTCACCAAAATTCGTATAAACGTGCACTCGGTCGTTACCACATTTCCATTTCTCCGTTAAATTGCTCACTATCTCTGATTCTTCAAGAATGAATCGAAGGTGAGTGTCACTGAAAAACGACAAGTCCAAGAAACCCTAGTTTCGTAGTTTCTGCCATTAACCAACAAAAATGTGTCAAAAAATTGCAGAAAAATGTTGGAAGTCAGTCGTAGACAAAAAATCTTGGGGAAGCGATCGAGTATAGCTGCTCTCCACTCAAACCCGAACGTAATAGTCCATCCAAAGACGGAATCCCCAGCTCTCGAGAAGGGCATCCAACATGGCGACGCCGAGTCCCGCCAAATATATCCAGAAGCCGTAGAGACTGAGCGAAAGCACTCGGTTCCAAAAACAAAATTCACATCCCACGACAAGTCTTCAGAATTCTCTCCACGATTGAAGAGTTTCCCTGCAGAAGAACTCAGGCGATTCGATGCTTCCCCCAGACTCGAAACCACTCTCGCACCATACGAGCTGACTGGCGATGATGCCATCACATCTCGCCAGAATAAAATAATTCCTCAGCGGCTGCTGCAGCCTCAATCGTTCCAGAATCCCCCAACTCCGGACGTCTTCAATGTAGTTCCTCTTGAGAGATCACCTGAGAGACAACCGCATCGTCCTCACGTACCGCGACCTACTCATTACGCCGAACGAGTTATTGCTGAGCACCAATCAGAGGGAAACTTCCTAAAGAAGAAAGAGCCGGAGGAGTTGGAGAGACAGCCGGTAGGGGGCCGAAACGCCGCCATATTCAAACAACAGGTCTCTGGACCCGAGAAGAATATCCAAGCCGCAGTAATTCCTGAGGATCGTCTGATTCAGAAAGAGGAACATCCACAACACCGGAATCACGTGCAATTCGCTGACAATCCTCAAGAAATTCCCGAGCAAATGTACTTACAGAATTATCCTCAGCAATACGTCCAGCATCCTCAACACTATCTCGGACTGGGGATGACGTCGCCTCAGGATGTATCGATAAATCATAGCAGAATGTGCCAGCAGGGGATTTATCCCCATCATCATCAGAGTTTCGGTAGTGGGCAGCAGGGACGAGGCCCTTGGCCGGTTGGGCCCCATCTGGGGCAACAATTCGCCAACTCACCTCCAGCTCATCAAGTTGCTCAACAGTCAGACCAAGGGAACATGCCTTCAATCCAGCAATCCCCAAATGTTACAAATTATCCTCCAGCCATCCAGCAGCCTCATCAACATCAACAGACTGTTCAGCCATCCCAGAAGTCCCCTAAACTCCTTCAGTTCCCCCCAGAGATGATCCGAGACCAGGAAAAGCTGGTACAGATTCTAAGACAGCAGGGATTTCCTGACGAAATCATCAAACGTCAATTTGATGGGCTTTTAGCTGAACAACAACGACAACTCCTCTTCTTCCATCAACTCGAGAATCCCGACACCACTTCAGGAAGATCTAAGAAAGAGGAACAACCCAGGAGGAGAAGGATAACTAGACTCGAAGAGGATGAAAAACCGGAGTGGATGATACATATCACCCCTCCCTGGGTTTCTCAGGCGACACTAGAGCAAATGGCGAGGAACGAGGAGCAGACGAGACAACAGGCCCAGCAGGATCTTCATGAGCAGCAGGAAAATTCGCAACCACAGGATTTTCATCCACACAATCTCCAGCAACACGTGCAACTAGTTAATCCAGTGGTTTATCAACAATTACAACAGCAGCAGATGATGATTCCAAATGCACAGTATCCCACAGAGTATCATCAGCAGCAGCGTCAGGCTGAGCAAGTCCCAAGTCATCCTGAGTATTGTCAACATCGTCAGAACGTCCCAGAGGCCCTCCACCACCACCAACAACACCAGCAGACGTTTCTACCTCAAAATAATAAAGAACTCATCGCTCAAGACCGAAAATCGAGGGTAGAGCCTTCAAGTTTACTGAAAGAAAGGAGATACAGAGAGGTCGTCAAGAGGCAGCGACAAAATAATGGACTGCAGGACGCAACAGCTGTCAAAGAAGCTGCGGAGGCCTTGAGGAATCCCATGAACAGCAAAGGATTGGAATATCTAGCTAATTTGGACAAGAAACAGACCCAAATAAGGTTGAATGGTACTCAGGACCCTGATGAGAGTATTCTTCAAATTTGGCCACATCGACCCCCAGACTATGCTCTTCAGCAATCGAAGAGCGAGGCCAGAGCCAATGGCCTCGAGAACGAGAGGAATCCCGACAATCCTCGTCCACCAGTCCCAATTTTCCACGGGAATGAAGCGATGCCAATGTATCCGAGAAGAGTTGAGAGAGATCAGCTGTTTTATTCGGTGCATCCACCTCTCGGGGATAATGGAATTTACCAGAATTGTGCCTCCGCCCTTAGAAATATAGGTTACCCCTCGCAGGGGTACGAAAATCATTTTCAGGCTCATGTTAATAATCAAGTTCAAGGGGGCACTTCTGGGAATCATCAGGAGGTGGGTCCTGGGAGGCCAAGCTCATTGCCATTCGACATGTACTCGCAGCAGCGGCAGGAGCACTCTCAAGACATCCTGAAGAGCTGTTTGAAAGGGGGACAAGGAGATGGCAGTGGACACGGCCAGATTAAGGGACAATGTTATGCTAGGGAATATTTTGAAGAGCCCAGGGTCATCGGAGGAGTGAAGTACATTGCGAGAAAAACAGAATTCATTCCAAATTCACATTCTCCAGGACAATATTGAGGAATAGCTGGGGAGAAGCATTTTAATTTGTCATTTTGAGTCTCTTAAAATGTCTTTCGTTAGGATTTTTTTTTTACGTCTTATGGATTTTTGTAGAAAATGTCGAAAATATAGATCATTAAATTCAGTTACTCCTGAATTTGGCTGCAGTTCTTCATCATGATTCACTGAAATAATTGAATGACAAAGCACTTGACGTATCGAAGTAAATAGGAGGTGGTGGCATTTGACACATCAAAATTCTCGTGCAGTTGAATTCATTAGAAAAATTTCAATCTGAGTAAATATTGCCATGGCTCAGTGCAAGAAGAGTAACAGAAATTATCTGGAGGAACTGGGCAAGATCATCTGTGAGATAGAGAATCGGTTCGTCAAACATATAATTATTTTTAATGGCTAATTAAAAAAATCATTAACATCATGGAAGACAGAACAAGAATTTTGTGAGAATTCCACAATCCTCTCGTTAAGTCCGGACGTCGAGATAAATCACTGAACAATATTTGTAGATAATTTCTTTAGCTTCAAAGGGAGCTCGACATTTTGTCCCACAGTTTACAGATTCTAAAAAACAATCCAAGAAATTAACTGTATTTTTTACATTCCCTCAATCAACACTGGACGTCGATAATACTAGGGTTAACTGACAAAAGCGATTAAAATATAGAAAACCAGAGCCCGAGTGCTGCAACATCTCCTGTCCCCCTTTCGGATGTCCAGTGGGTCCATGTCCGGGAATGTGTTGCTTCCAGGGAGTGGTGGATCCCTGCTGTACCTCGAAAATGCCTAAATGCCCATCACCGTGTCCACCACCGTGTCCACAAATGTGTGTGATCTCGTGTCCGCCAAAGTGTCCTCCCCAGTGTCCACCAATGGCCGTACTCTCCTGTCCTCCAAAATGCCCGCCACCGTGTCCACCAATGTGCGTAGTCTCCTGCCCACCAAAGTGTTCACCCCCTCCATGTCCTTCACCACGTCCACGTCTGTGTATACTATCTGGTCCACCACCATGTCCACCTGAACAATCGTGCCCTCCACCCTGTCCAAAACCTGGGCCCCAATGCTGCGTTCCACTGGGTTTTCTTCAAGCTGCATGTGGCCCTAAAAAATATTGCCTGCCTCCCCTGACGTTCCCGCCCCCCAGGCGCAATGGAGGGATGTCCATGTGTCAGATGTCCCCAACTTGTCCGGTTCCTTGTCCAATAACCTGTCCCAAACCCTGTCCATCAATTATGCAAATTTGCTGTCCACCGGTTTGTCCACCACCTCATCAGATAAATTGTGTGGCTTCCTGTCCAAAGCCATGTTGTCCGCCACCCTGTCCACAGCCATGTTGTCCACCACCCTTTCCACGGCCATGTTGTCCACCCGCTTGTCCGCCGCCCTGTCCCCCATGTCGAATACCCTGCCCCATGCCCACCCCTTGTACGTCCTTCATTGTGTCAATTCCTCCAAGATAAATCGGTACTTGTACTTATTCAATAAAAATACGGGAGTAATAATTCTACTGCTGTTCAATTCTCGTTATCAAATCAACATCTTCATTAAAAAATAGATCAAAGACTTGCAAACAAAATATGGCATCTGGATAAATCATTTTATTTCAACCACTGAAGATCAGCTGACTCCAAACATCTGTACTAGAACTAACCGGAAATGAGGTCTTAAATTCCTCAGGCTGTCCTTATTTTGTTGAATAAATTAAATTATAATGACGAGCATCTCTTGCAACTACAATAATGAATAATAAATCGTGAAATGTATTTTCTTTTTGGCAAGTCTATTTGTTGACTAAAAACATCAGAAAGACCTGAAGTTGGTTTTCAATTCTGGAATTGTGAGACATTAAGTGGAAACAATGGAGGAATATTTTGACGTCGCATTTTATTCCACCGTTGAAAGGGAAAATGTTTATTAGCAAATATTGCGAAATATGAATAAATAAATACAGATAAAGCTATAGATATAATAGATCATTGAAGACCTTGATAGATTAGGAGTAGACAAGCTGGCAACGCGTCCAAATAACCCCAAACCTGAAACAAAATAAAAGTGGACATCGATCACAATCAGATAAACCAACTGAATAATTGAGGATTGAAAATGGAGCCGGGACAGCTGCGTGAGAGAGAACTTCCTCAAGAGCTCGATGTCATGAACATTCTGTCGCATTTCGTTGAGCCTGGGGGAGAGCAATATGGCCAGGGCGATGAGGAATGGGACAGAGCAATGTCTTTCACCCCTTCGCAGTACAAGTTCCAACTCCTGATGTCTACTGATCATCGACTCGGAATTCTTGACACTGCGAGAACACAATTCCCGTATCCCAGCGAGCTCAAAGTGTCACCAGGCATCCTCATTTTCCAACAGTTCCTTCCTAAAAAGAAGTACAATTCTACAATTACAATTACTAATACAGATACGGTGAGTATTGTCCAAGAGACTACACCCAAATAAATTTCTTCGAATTCGTCACAATTGTCTAGACAAATTGTTTTGTTTATCATTAATCATTTTTAGGAGTCTCATTTTGTGAGGACTGTACCAGAAAGTAATCCAGTATTTACAATAGAGTTCAAGAGACCGATATTCAATACTAAAATTGCCCCCGGAATGTCTCATGCCTACAACATTCAATTTACTCCAGAAGAAGCCAAAGATTATCAGCATCAACTGAATCTTTCAAGTGATTTAGGATTATTTTCTGTGCGAATCATTGGTGAGTCATCAAAGCTGGAATGCTTGGTAGTCCTTGTATTTTCTACAGTACCGACCTCCCCAGCCTTTTAGCTCAACATGGCGGAGTTGTAACACGAGTTCCTGATAATATATGTTATCATCCATTTATATAAAAGGAATCTTAATTTGTTATTCCCTGATCCCGGATCTACCTCCCTCAGACATTACAGTCCTAAATGTCCAAAAAAATAAGTACTGGAATAAATTGTCAAGTGTCTTACCTGGAAATCCGACCAGATCTGCCCTCCTCATCGCCTGTCCACCCCGAGAGCCTTTCCAATTAAATATACCAGACCTAATGTTATAATTAATATTTTTAACCCTAAAAATGGGATTATTCCAGCCCTAGGTCCACGACCGCTGCTGGACTTCCCGGACATCATCACCCTTCCACCGACAGCCGTGAAAATTCCCTCGGCAACATCCCTCACCGTCCAGAACCTTGGAGACGCGCCAGCAGTCTTCAAGTTGTCCTCACCGAACCCCCAGTTTTCAATCAAGCCCTCCACGGGAGTCCTCAACGCCCACCAAACACTCCAATTCACCCTGACCTTCGTGTCTCCATCCCTGGGGAGCTTCACAGGCCGAATTTTCCTCAAATACGAAACAGGAGAACTGATAAGAATCCGGACCCAAGGATCCACAACCAACTGCAAAATTAGCCTCACTACCGAAGCCCTGAAGATGGAGGAGACATTCCTGGGATTATCCAGGGACAAAGCCCTACAAATTTTCAATAACAGCGACTACAGCCTGGACTACCAATGGATGAGGTATCAAACCCTGCAGGAGGACGCCGAGAAAAAGGAGAAATTCTCAAAGATCTTCACAACCCTAAAAGACACCGAAACCCTCCGTTCCACGAATCTCGAGTATTTCGACATTTGCGACTCTGAAGTCCACGAGAAAACGTGCGAGAGGATCCTCCAGGACGAGCTATCATCCCTCACCACCGGCACCTTCCTCTACTCCTGCAAAAACTTCACTCTATCTCCAATGAGCGGCAGAATCGGGCCCAGATCTTCTGCGCAAGTTCTAGTGACATTTGAGCCACAGACAATAGGGGAAATCTCAACTACAGCCTTTCTGGAAATCTCAGGAAGTGAACGGAGACTTCCGTTGAACATATCAGGAACCTGTAGAGGTCCAGCAATTAAATTCAACACTTCGACAATTGAAATCGAGAAGATCTACCTGTGCTCAACCCAGAACATTGAAATCATCTGTTCCAACGTGGGATTCATTCCAGGAACTCTAGTCCACCGAGAAAGGCCGTCTGATTTTGGTGCAGTCATCAAAGTCTCTCCCGAGTCCCACGAACTCCATCCGAACGAGTACAAATCATTCAATCTATCATTCATGGCGTCAAGAACTGGAGAGTTTATGGAGAGAGTGGACTTCGTCGTGGATGAGAGCGCACAGATCATTTCTGTGTACGTCAAAGGCCACAGCATCTGCCCCAGCCTCCATTTTGATAAGCCCTCGCTTGACCTGGGAGCTACTGGAGTCAGTTTTACATCTACTGGGGAAGTGACCTTAGAGAATCGGTCGACAGTTCCAGTAGAATACAAACTTCTTGTACTGGACGACGTGGAGAAGCCCGTGATCTTCAACCCTCTCCGACTCTCAAATACCTCGAGTCATGGCTCCACGTCCAGTTCAACTTCTCATGAATTCTCGATATCCCCGGATCAAGGACATCTTCAACCCAAGTCATCGACAAGAATCACCGTCGAATTCAGTCCAACTGTTGCGAGAGGAAGGAGACAGAATAACCTGAAGATCCAGGTGGAGGGATCTGATAGAGTCCAACAGGATCTCCCAATTTTCAGTGAAAGCAAAGCTCCTGTTTTTGAAATTGAACCTAGTGGCGTCAACATTCGCTCCTGCTTCATCAATTTCCCCTATACTATCTCATTCAGGATCAAAAATGAATCTGATGTCGATGGATTTTGCTATTTTCCTAGGCAGTCCTGCTCAGAGAGGTCGGAAATGTTCTATTCGTTGTCGAGAAATCAGTGGCACTTGAAACCCAAACAATCAAAAAGTGCTTCGATTACGCTCATCACTAGGTCAATTGGACAACACCCGATGGAGTTGTGCCTGCTGACGCGGGGAGGAAAGAGCCAAAAATATTTTCCAATCATCTGCGAGGGACAAGGACCTCTGGTCTCGGTTCAGCCGACGCATCTGGACTTTGGAGACGTCAAAGTTCTTGAGACAACGTCTAAAGGTCTGACGATCATCAACGATTCGCCGATAGCAGCAGATGTCAAAGTCTTCTTGAAGGATAAAGCATCACCCTGGCGAATAGCTTCACCACCCACAGAAATTCCAGCTCTGAAATCGATAGAAATTGATGTGGAGTTGATGATGAGAGATCCCGGAACCCATGGCGATAAATTGGTCCTCCAGATAGTGCATGGACCCCCCATTTCCGTGAGATTATCTGCTGTCGGCACTGGATCCTCCATTATTTTTGATCCACCCATCTTCACTGACTTCCAATTCGGAATTTTGTTGACGAACGAAGATAATACTCGACGGATTATGATTAAAAATGAAGGAACTAAAGTACAGAAATTGTTTTTTTCTAACAATCTCGAGCTGAAAAACGTCAAAAGTCCACCAACATCAGAAAATTTTCTCGTCGAACCGTTTACCTTGGAGTTAGATCCAGGCACAACTCGAGAGATCCGGATTCTCGCTCGAGCTGAGGCACCTGGAGATGTCCTGGAGCACTGGTGGATTCATGCACTGGCAGAAGGTCAACGAAGACGAGAAATCCTAGGGGAATGTGTCATCTCGGCCACTTTTGTTGTTCCCATAATCAAAGTGAACAAGAAGTTGCTGAGTTTTTTCCAGAATGTTGGACCTGATGAAGAGAGTTGCTCAGAGGAGCTCATAGATTCCTTTGAAATCAATAATATTTCGGGGGTGATGGTCCACGTAAAGATATCGTTGTCTGGAAGATTCGGAATTCTCACGGAGGAGTCGATCGAGCAGATAATGGACATCATCATCAGGGATGATGATACCAGAACAATCAATGTGTACTTCACACCGGAAGAAGTTGGAAATAGTTTTTTGTCAAACGTTTACGATGACAGGGTGAGAATTGAGTATGATGGAAGCTCTACCGGGATTAGTATCAAGTGCCGAGCCTTTGTAAATTACCCTAACCTCACTTTTGGTTCTAAAGAGCTGGAGTTCGACGCCATTTTGGGAAATGATTGCCCGCGTCATGTGAGTATGAGAAATGGAGGACCTGTTCCAGTTCACTTCAACCTTTCTTGGGTTCACACTAGTGTTAAAATGCACTGGCCTCTAGCTCCAACATCAGAAGAATCGGAAGCTAATTGTGGTGAAGAGTCTGAGGAGAGTAATCCTGAAGAAGTTGAAAAGTGGGAAGAAAATGGGGAAGAAATCGATCTATCAATGGATGATTTCTGTAAACTTTCAATTACCCAAGGAATTATTCCCCCAAATTCAGAGGAAATTCTTGTCATCGATTTTTCTGCCAGAACTCCCATGACTCTAGAAGCTCAATTGCTTTGTCATGTCCTCGGAGGTCAGAATGATATCATTAAAATTGATGCAAGAACTGATTTTGTGAGGTATCATCTCGAGCCAAGAGTTATTGACTTCGGATTCCAGAATGTTTTAACTGAAGCTGATGAGGTCCTATTCTTCGATAATTCATGCGATATAAATCTCCACTTCAAAGTAGACTGTGGAGAGAATTTTGATGACGCCAGGGGAATTCTAGAGATCACTCCAAGCGAGGGAATTATCACGCGGAGATCAAAGATTGAGTTAAAAGTGCATTATCAGTGTTTAATTCCGGGACATTTTGGACAGATTTTCACTGTCCAAATAGCAGATTCTCCAACAACTACGATAAACATTCGTGGCTGTGTGATTCTTCCACAAATTCACTTGGATCTCTTGCACAACTGGACAGAAAAAGAATGTCCTGTGGCCAAAGAATATTGTGCACTGCAATCCCTGGATATTTCCACCAAAATCGACAAAGATTCTTCAGTGGAGTTGATCAGAAGTCATGACAGATTGACTGAGGACGATTGGAGGATCATTTATCCTAACGACCTCTTCCCAACACGCCTGGACATTGACATGAGAATTGAGCAATTCTTGACGACAGAATTCATAAAAGCAAATCGTTCAGTCCTTCTGTCAACCCTCAATGTCCACAAACCAGGACCAATTCCTTATTTATACTCTGCAGAGTACGTTTTAGACATGGGCTGCCTGATCGTGGATCAGGTACTCCATCGATCATTGCTCATCCACAATTATTCCCAGCAAAAGATCTCCATCAGAATGAAACCACCGAAGACGAAGAATTATTTATCTAGATATGGACTCATGGTGAAGTTCAGGGATCAAGAGACTCTGATGCCTCGGGAGTTCTGCAAGCTTGACATCAGCATTAACCCTTCACGCGATGTGTCCCCAGAGAGCACTCAAAAAATCAAGAGAAAAATTTATCTAGAAGTTACAAATGGCTGCACAGTCCCCATTTCCATCCGTGGAATCATCACATCCCCCATTTTGGAGGTGACACCAACTGTCCTAAACTTCGGAGACGTCACCATTGGAAACTGTAAAGTCAAGAATTTTAGAATTCACAATAACGGCATAGTCAATTGCAAATGGCGGCTGAAAATTTATTCTGCCAGTGGACTAACGGATTTTCCGTTCACCCTGTCTGACGCAAGAGGAACTTACTCTCCTGGAGAGTCTGGCGTCCTTTCAGGTTATTTTAAACCCCGGGGAGGGGGGAATTACCAGGGGGAAGTGATTTTTGAGGTTAATGAAGGTAGGCCGAAGAGTTTGATCCTCTTGGGCCGAGGAATTGAACAGAAACTGAGGATCAGTGAAGGAAGTATCGTCTTTGCACCAGTAGTTCCTGGAGCCAGTGAGAAAAAGGAATTGAGTGTTAAAAATTTGTCGAGAAGACGTCTGGAGTTCGCCTGGCAGCACTTGGATGAGGTAGGGCTAGTGGAGGAGAGAATCATCAGAGTTCTGACGCATTATTATGGGAGCAAGGAACTTCTGCTGCCTGTGAGAGAGTTGGGGTCGGTTCTGCCTGAGAAAATTTACGAATTTTACGACGAATTGGTTGAAGGAATGAAAGCTCATGCTGGGACTGATGGAGATAGCTTACCGGTCGCAGGCATCACAGGTGGAAATGATAAAAGTCCAACTGGAGAATCGTCCCAAGAGGATTCTCTTCCTGAAAAGCAGAAAAAATTGAGGAGTTTAGATTCAGGAGTTCTCAAGGATGAAAAACCTCTTCGACCTGAGGAACTAATGAAAGATGAATCTCCTAATAATGAAGTTGAAGAGACTCCAGAGAAAATCGAAGAGTTATTGCATAATTATATCGATAGACTCCATGAAGGCCTGGAGTTTGCGGAAAAAATGAGAGATCCCGTAGCAGCGATTTTTGCTGAGTCAAATTTATCTTCTGAGACTTCAGAGCTGGAAGTAGAAGTGAACAACCGAAAAGTTAAGAGTTTTATCATTTTTCATGGAGCTCCTTTCACGAAATATCAAGACACCGCGTGCAAAGCTGCAAACATTCTTGGCATCCGTCTTCTAAACCTGAATACTGAGATAACTGAAGCAATTGCAATGGAAGCGTCCGCTGCTTCCTCAAAGGTTAAACGAATTATTGATGAAAAGTATCAAGAATTACTGGCGAAGGCTCGAAAGTTCATTGAAGATGATTTGCCGTCAGAAAGAGACAGCTCCAAAAACACTCATAACCTAGAAGAACCTGAGGATTATCTGAAAGGAAACGTCGATTACACTTTCCTCGATCCACCCGATCCTCTCCTTACGTTCAGAAAAATTCCGGGTTCAGAAGAATTAGAATTGTTGGATGCTCTGACTCAATACGAGTACAAAATTGAAGCCTTACAAGCCCTGGAGAAGATCCTCGAGAATTCTGGAATGGCGACGGGTAAATCGAGGGCAAAAGGGGACGAAAGAGCCCCGAAGACAATCAGACCACTGGAGAATGAAACATTGGTAGGCATTGAAGTCGATTTATTCGCGGAAGTCCTCAAAGATATTGTTATAAACAAATTTGACCGTGGATTCGTTCTTCAAACCTTGAACAACGATTTCATGAGAGACCACTCGACGACTTTCTCAAAAATTCTGGACTCTCTTCCCCCAGAATTCGTCACCTTCATAAATTTCCATAATTCCCTAGAAATTTACCAACAAAAAGCCAGGGAAACAAGAAATCAGATCGCAAGAGAACAGTATGACAAATTAACGTTGAAACTTAGAACAATGGACGAGATGTCCATGTCAGAGTTTGAAGAACTCTCGGAAGAGGATAAAAATCTATTCATCGAGGGAGTCCAGAGGCCGAGAATCGAGGAAGCTCGAGAGAGACGTGAGAAGTTCCAGGGGAAGATGTCAAAATCAAAGACAGAGACGGAGTCTCCAAATCTGGCCCCTGAAGATACTGACTCTCTGCCATCTCAATCAAGTGACAGGCCCAGAAAATCCTCGAAGAAGCCGAGGGGTCCAGCCGCAGTGAAAGTGAGAAAATCAAAAGCAGGCCCTAAAAATGATCCAAAAGATGAGAAAATTCTAAATGAAAAAAGAAGCAGTGGAAGAGGCAGACAATGGGAGGAATCAGCTGATCAGGCAGTGGCAGAAGCGATGGACCTTTACAACAAGAATATCGAGACAATGAAATCAGTGATCGGTGGCGGAGGCAACATTTGGCTGGCCGCATTCACTGACCCATGGAATCCAACGAATTATGACTGCATAATTGATCAAATTCGTCAAAACAATCCGCCAGAGAAGGGAAAATCGATGGATACGAAAACGTCCAGTTGTCAAATTGAAGACAAGATTTATTCTCTCTATACTTACAATAAAACCAAACGATGTCTCTCAGCTTTACCTGACAAACAACCTTTCAGAATTGAAGACGTTCCCGAAAGCAAGGCAGGACTAGTCGCCCCTCGAACTGTTTTAGATCCAAGTGAAGTAAAAAGTTTCAAAGCTGTGTTTAACCCCCAAAAAACTGGCGACTTTCATCACGAGTTTTTGCTGACCATCGTCGGAAATGATAATCACCTGTATCGCATCAGTTTATCCGGAATTTGCGACATCCCTCGGTTGAATATGGACCCAAAATCGATATTTGCAAGAAGAAAGGATACAAAAGTCGATGAGGTTCATGATCCGACGTTCTTCGTGGACACCAAAACCTTCGATTTTGGATGTCTATTGACTCCAGAGAAGAACACAAAAGAAGAAAGAGTTCATCGCAAGACTTCGAGATTCAATTTTGTTAATTGTTCACTGATAAACATTGATGTCCAGTTTTCACTAGAGGATGGACATTCAGGAACTTTTATCCTGGACAAATCTTCAGCTTCAGTACCTCCAGGAGAGAAGGAGGTCCTTTCTGTGATAGCTACTGCCCCTCAGCTTCACGCCAACACTGATAAATTGCTGATAACAATTCTACATAACCCCCAAGTCGACGACATCTGCCTGAAATCCTCCGGCTGCAAGCTGAACGTCGAAGTGGACGGAAAAGTCGTAAACTTTGGTAGAATTTTGTTGTACAGAAAAGACTGCAGTAGAGTTGGAGTGAAGAATAAAACTCCAGTGCGACTGTTTTGGAGGATAATGGAGTCCAGCGAGAAAAGTAAACTTAACCCTCAAATATCTTTTTCGTCATCTTCTGGAGTCATCGAACCGCTGAAGGACAGCCATTTTTATATTCACTTCCATGGAGAAGCCGTTGGCATCGTCAACAAAGAATCAGTCCCCCTGGGTCTATTTCTTTTTGAGTCTGACGAGGAGGCTTTAGTAACGGAGAACGTCTCGATTTCCGCTGAGGTCTATGACGTGTCTGTAGACGTTAATAATGCCAGTCCAATTGATTTGAAGACATTGAAAATAGGCGAGAACACATCAGAAGCTTTTTCCTTGAAGAATCAAGGACAGTACGATATCAAGTTCGTCATGGAGCTTGAGAAACTGAGAAACCTCTCGGGACTGGATCAAAAGATCTTCAAAAGTCTCAAAGAACATCTGACGATAAATCCTCTAGCTGGGACCCTAGTTCGTGATAAGGTCACTTCAATAAGTGTAGGCTTTACGCCTAAAATGGAAATGAGATTGAAAGACATTCCAATTCTGAAATGCAATCTCTTCGATACCTCGAAAGACGCAGCACTTATTGCAGAAATACCTCTGACTATTTCAATTGTCGCCCAGTACTCGAGAATTATTATCGAACCTTATCCAGAATTATTTTGTGGGTCACTCGCCATTTGCACCCACAAGACCACATCTTTCACTATTAGAAACCCTGGGCTTTTCCCAGTGGAATATAAAATCTCGTCGGAGGCTTTGGCAACTACTGAAGGAGAATTCACGGAAATTCTTCCTCCGAAGATTCCAAAAGAAGTGAATAAGAAGAAAGGGAGAGGATCGACCATTGATATGGCCTCCAAGAGCTCAGCAAAGCCTCCGTCACTGAAATTTGATGAAGATCCCCTGAAGATTGGCCCCTTCACTCTCATTAACAGAGAGGGAGCAATTGCTGTTGGGGAATTTGCAGAAATATCGGTTGATTGCTATCCGGAAGTTCAAGGAAGCTTGAGGACAAGGGTCTACATAGAGTACTCCAATTCCCCTCCCGAAGACCAAGATGGACGACAATTTACCCTCAATTTGGACTCTTGCATACCGACAGTTGCATTTGATGACATAACCTCAATTTTTTGTGACAGCTATATTGCGGATTTAACCGGCGATTTTCCCTGCACGTTCGACGATGCTCATTCAGTTGTTTCAGAAGAAGAAAAGACTCTGTATTTTGAAAAAGTACTTGTCTCGAATCGTCATAATGTGCAGATGGAGCTGTATAATCCAGGATTGGTGCCAGCAGAAGTCGCCATGAGTCTTCGCGCATCAAGTGCCGATGAAGAAGCCGAAGCTTTTGGACTCGATCCTCGAGGAGCAATAATTCCACCGATGACTGGTCGAGTGTTTGAAGTGTCCTTCACTCCGACCTGCATGGCAATCCATTCTTGCACTCTGGAAGCAGCAGTTGTCCTTCCGGATCATCTGGATCCTCAAAAGCTCTCTGTGAATTTGATTGGTGAGGGCTGCCTTCCAGAGATTACCTTCATACAACCAAAAAACCTGTGCAAATATGAAAATGGCTGCTTGGATTTTGGAAAATCTCTGCTGGGAGAGGCTCCCACTGAAATTATTGCTTTCCAAAATACTGGAAAAATCAGAGCTAGAGTTGTTGCGGAAATCGTTGATGATGTTGATTCTCTGTATCATTTAACAATCAGTGATCCTGTCGGAGAACATCACGAGAGACAGAATTTTCTAGAAATAATGTCCAAGTCTGGAGACACGTCAGAAATTTCCGTTGTATTTGAAGCGAGAGAAATTGGCATTTTCCAAGCACTCCTCCGAATTTTCGTGAGCGAGAATCCTTACGACGTGACGAATATCGACCTCAGGGCTGAGGGGTTCGTTGAGCCTGTCGTTATCCGGGGCTTACCTTTGATGAGAGGATTTCCAAGTACTGAAATTGTGGAGAGAGATAAATCGCAGATTTCAAGTAAGAAAAGCGTGAAGACCAAAAAGAAAAAGGACAGTATCACTAAAAAAAGAAAAAAATCGTCTCCTGTGGAGGGGATGACTGCTGAAGACAGGCCAAAAGCTGGGGCTTTGGCTTATGAACTTCATCTTGGAGCTTGTTCTTTGGGGGAAGAACGAGGTCTCGAATTTGAGATTGTCAATACTTGTGACGACAAGTGTTTCAGATTTGAGGTTAACAACCATGAAAGCTTCCATTTTGTTCCATCAATTGGACATCTGGGGTGTTTGGAGAAGAAAAAGATTCGTGTGAAATTTTGTAGTGAAGAACCTGTTACGTATGAGGAATTGTGTCTGAATTGTTCTGTCGATGAGATTCAACTTCTGGAGAATTCTGAGGAATGTGTCATCAGTTGGGATGACCAACAGAGAGGCATTGTCGTGCTGGAGCTGGCTGAGTCGAATCTGGAGGAGGACATTCATGACGAGGAGAATCACCTGGGTCCGAGGGAAATTGATTGCCCTGTGCAAGAACCTCATTACGAATTGATTAAAAAAGACTCGCAGATCATTCAGCTGGTGACCTCTGCTAGAGCTGACTGGGCTATTTATTTTTGCGCCGTGACGAAGATCGATTTGGAAGACACTTTCGTACTTGAAGTAAGTTATTCTCATATTCTTTCGTTGGTCAACTGATTTTAAAGGATATTTGGTCATTTAATTCGACAATTGGAAGAGACTAAATTGACTATTTCTTTGGAATGTCAGGGGACACATGTCCCACGAGTATCGAGTCTATTTTTTTTAAACAATGTCTGCCAAATGAGGCATTCAAGGCCTGCGGATTGTTCTTTAATCCAAAAATTTAACACCTGTTGAGGAGAAACCCAAATAATCACTCCATGTTCTCGCCACTTCATCAACATTTTTCCACTTTTCAGAGAAGCACCTTCACCTTCGAGGTGGCGAATCTCTGGGCCGTCGATCTCATCTATTCATGGAAGATCATCGATCGCAATCATCATTCCATGAAGTCCTTGGAAGACTCCACAGACTTGGAGGCCTCCCTAAATTCCCTGTCCTCCAATGACGAATTAAATTACGAGAGCAAGACGCATAACTCCAGAGTCGATCTCAGCGTTGAAGATAACCTCACAATAACCTCGAGGTGTTGGAAAATTCTCCCTGAAACTGGAACAATACTTCCGACTAAAATAATGGAATTTCGTCTCACATTCTCACCTGAAGAAGAAAGACAATACAATGCAGAGCTCATCTGCGAGATCGCTCATCTCGACCCACAAATGCCCCCACTGATTATTCCAATCAGTGGAAAGGGACGTCTCCCTCATTATCACTTCGAGGTTCCAGAATGCGAAGACGACCATTCAAAATTGACTGAAAATATCGAGAATTTACCAGGAAATATTAAAATCCTAGAATTTCGAGTCACTGGAGTTGGAGATCACCTCACGAAGCGATTTAATTTGATTAATCCAACTGATGAGTCGTATGAATTCACTTGGAGGGAGAAGACACTTGGAATAAGCCAGAACGTCCACGAATTCCCCTATTTTCAATGTGAGAGTGTCAGAGGAGTAGCGGAAATGAGGGGAACGACGGAAGTGTCATTTTCATTCTTCGCCAGAGATGTTGGGTCTTTCAAGAGTCTGTGGGAATTTTCCATTGACCAGTATGAGATTCGAGTACCTTTTCTGCTGGTGGGAGTCGTCACGGATCCCCAGGTCACCTGCTGCCCGCAGAGAGTGGAGCTGAGGCCAACCGTCCCCGGTAAGTCAATCGATTTTGAGGTTAGAAATAGCGACCGATTTTCATGAGGTCTTCGGTATTTTCAAAGGTAAGGTTGTCGAGGAATCTTTTGTCCTCACGAATCACGCGGAGAATTCGGTGAACTTCTCCGTCAACAGGAATTCATTGCTTTCTCATGACGGGCTGCAACGATTATTCCTGTCAGCGATGACTGGGATTTTAATGCCGAGCGAGGAAGAAGTAGTGACGTAAGGCTTTGACGAATTTAGTTTAGTGAGTTATGGATTATCGGGAATGATGTGGCAATGATTATAGGCCACCTAGTAAACAATAATTCGAACATTTGCAGTAAAGACGGCCATTTTGCCGATAAATTCCGGCAAACTGTCGAATTTTGCTGTCTGGGAATGATGTGGTCATGACGTGGACGACAAAATTACAGGCTCCTATGCGGAGTGAAAAGTTAAATAAATTATTCTTAAATTTTAGCATCCGAGAACGGAAAAAGTCCAGACGTGGATTTTTGGGCATTTCCCATTGAGACTTTCCAAAATATTCAATTCAAGTCTGAAGTGAATTGAAGGAAATGAATGAATTGTCTGAGAGTCTGAATTGAATTAAACTCCACTTGCGTTTGTTAAAAATTATTTTAACATCGAAAGTTTTATTGCGAGAGCGATTTTGTGGAGAATATTTTACCCTGAGCGAAAAAAAGAAAGATAATCTCCTGCACTGAAAAAAGCAGCGATCGATTTAACCCCCCGCGATTAGAAGAGTATTTTTCACTCCGGGATAGGAGAGAAATCCGATTTCCCTCCCGTGAAGCGAACACTGGAATAAATCCACTAGAGAAAATCGAATACCATACGGTAGACAAAAATCCCAGAGATTGAGTAATTTTTCACGTGCGTTGGCATATTTTCTTCTAAAATTATGCCTCGCGTGTCTACTCACGGCTGGAATATTGGGGAGAGTGAGGGCGACTGCCATTCTCAGCCAATTTAAACCTCAATTCTTTATATTTTCATCTCTAGAGTCAAGTTCAAACCGACAATCGCCGGTAATTTTAATTTTTCTCTGGAGATCGAAGTCCAGAAGATGAGAGAGCCATTGAAGGTCTCCATTGCCTCGCGAGTATGTGAAGTCATACCTCGCCTAGTTTATAGAGATCCTCATAATGAGCCGGTGGAAGTCCGGCCGGACCAGGGAAATCCAGTGGACCTGGGAAAGCTGATGATCAAGAAACCGACAATTGTTCACTTTGAATTATCGAACTTGGGGGAACTGCCGTTCCGCTACGAATGGAATGTGGACACGGCGTCTACTGCAATTGGCAAAAATCTTTATGACCTAAAAATCGAAAATACTGGGGGAGAAGTGGAGAGCTCACAAACCATAACGAGTCGTTTGACTTTGATGGCTTTGAAGCGACTGGAATTGAAAAATCATTCTCTGAAAGTGAAGGTATCCAACAACAATATCAAGTAAAAATAATAATAAAACTACTCATTCCATCAATTGTTGATGGATTTGAAGTCGTATCAGTAAAGCGATTCAAGGAGATAACAATTGTCATCTAAAAATAATTAATTCCAATTAATTATCCCTCACGAAAATCCTTCAAAAGAAATTTTGGTAATTATTTAGTAGATTCACACCAGCTTCGGGTCCCCGATTCCAGGTAGGAATCCCTCCCGAACCCGACCGGACGTGTTGATGTTTACTATTCGTGTGTCCTCGTGCGCGAAGACTTAAATGTACAGTTAAATAACTTACCCCAGCGCTCTTTGCGCTAGCCGGGGCCAACGACGTGGACGTGGCGGTGTATCTGGCCCCAAAGACAACACATGTTGATACAGATACAGACAATGGACAACACAAAGATGGATGGTACA
>JAPYZN010000870.1:0-42359 GCA_030522865.1 Psyttalia lounsburyi
CGGGAACTAATGGGCCGATCGACGTAAAATTAATTGCGTTCGAAAGATCTCGAGGAGCTGAACCAGATTCTGCACTTTTTGAAAAAAGTCAAATTTTGAAGATTTATCAAAGGCTATATAGCCTTTCCAAATTTCTCAAAATTTGACTTTTTTCAAAAAGTGCGGAATCTGGTTCAGCTCCTCGAGATCTTTCGAACACAATTCATTTTACGTCGATCGGCCCATTAGTTCCCGAGATATAAGCGATTCATCAAAGTAACTAGATGTGATTAATCGCTTATATATCGGGAACTAATAGGCCCATCAACGTGAAATCAATTGCGTTCGAAAGATCTCGAGGAGCTGAAACAGATTTTCCAGTTTTTAACAAAAAAAATTTTCAAAAATTATTTCAAAAGTCACTAGTTTTAATGTCACTAGTTTTAAATACCATTAAAGTCAGAAATTTGAAAATTTCTCTGCTTGGCTTCTTTTTCGAAATGATCAAAACCAAATGTTTGCTGTAATTGACTGAGTGATAACCTAATAAAAATGTATAATGATTTCATTTATCTTGACATATAATAAGAATGATACAAAGAAATTCATTAATGCAGAAATGCTACTGAAAAAATAGTGAAAAGAAAATAACATAACAAAAAAAGCATCAACGTTGCGGCCGCAACGGCGCTAGTGAAGAAATAATAGTTTCAATAAATATTTATTACTATTTATCGCAAAAAGAATTTTTTTTCAATTTCGTATCAATTGATGAATATATTCTCCATTTATGATCATCAAACAAGTCTGACGTTTCCATTTTACCCCTCTCCACCCTCTCCCGACAGCTTCGATTAATTTTAATTAAAATAGTCCACGGAATTAATTTTTGTAATTAATAACTCCGCGATAACATTGAACTCGGTTGTAATTATTTCACTCCCGAGGCTGAGATCGCCTTCGCCGCCAGTAGAGAATCCCGACAAAGCCCATGAAGATCGACAGCTTCGCCACCTGCAAGACAATCCAATGATTATCTCATTATTAATTAGTAATTAATTATTAATTAATTAATTCAGTGAAATTGCCGTACATTTGCGCGCCCCGTGACCGTTTCAGAATTGAAATGCTTCTTGAAACTGAATTTCCGCAGTTTATCTCGAATTTCCGGGGGAATAATTGGCTTGGGAACGGTCTTTTCGTCTTTCGAACTCGGGATGACCTTCTTCGTCTGCATCCCCGGCATTTTTATCTCCGAGAGGGGCAATTTCGGGGGCACGGGCTTCTCCACAAGAGAATCCTGAGAAAAAAATTCTCTTCAAAAATTGTATTTAAATAGCCAACTATAATTAATTAATTAATTAATTAATTGATCATAATCATTGGATCAGATGTAATTTACCTAATTAATTATGATTTTATTTAAATGGTTAGAATTAAAGAAAAACTGACAAATCCCTCCAAAATAATTAAAACAATTTTGACCAAAAATTGATTTGTTCAATTCTTATTTCGCTCAAATAATTAGAATTGAATAGAAACTGGTAATTATCTGCGAAGTAATTGCCCAAAACTCGCCAAATAAATTTAATTTCGTAATTAAAATAATTTTTACCTTGAGAGAGTCCAAAAGTTTATTACACGCACTCGTAATTCCCTCGTTATTCTCCTTCAAAGCGGCCGCAAGATTTTGTTTAAATAAATTAAACTGCGATTTGTCCATTGAATTAATCAGACCGTCAGTGGTTTTCTTCAACTCCTCCATCCGACTCTCGGAGAACTTGACGAATTCGGTTAATTCGTCGGCAGTCAGGAATCTCTTCTGCGACTTGTCCTTCATTTCGCTCATCGACTTTGACAGATCTTCAAATACTTTGACAACAGCTGACTTGTACTCGGCGACAATGGTTTTAATTTTCTTCAGGTCCTCTTCCGAGTGATCCTTCAGGCTCTTCAGCTCGTGCTCGAGGAAATCCTCAATGACTTTCAGAATTTTATTGGACAGATCTTGCGACTTCTCCTCGATTTCCCCCAACATCAGAGTAATCCCCGGGTCTTTTGTTTTGAAGAAGTCCAGGTAAAAGTCTAATTAAATATTGTAAATTAATTCCTGGAGTTTCAGGCTCGTTGGAGGAGCAAAAACAATTCGATTTTTGCAAAGGAGTTTGTTTAGTATTTTTCATTCATAAAAAAGCCCTCGTAGGCTATCAAAAAAATTGATTATTCTGAAAAACGTCGGATAGATAATTAAGTAGAATAATAAATAATAAAAAGGATTTGTTATTTGGATTTATTTCCATGGAAGGGGCTTACAGAGAAAATATTGTCCGGACAATCTCCCCCTGGCTCCGTAAAATTAACAAGCGATCGACTCACTTTTTTCTCTCAACCTCCCCCACAAATTCCTGAAGTACTCGTATACTCCGGTAATATCCTGCACCTGATCCTTCTTGACGTCTCCCTTCTTCTCTCTCCCCTCGACCTCCTTCTTCTCTCCGTCCTTCCCTTTTTTACTCTCGCCATCAACCATATCTCATCATCCCCAAGAAATTCACGAGCCCATTCCCCTCATTCCAAAAATACACTCATTTGTTCAATAAAAGAACAAATGAAACAAAAAAAAATCAGAACTTCCTCTTCTAAAAAAAATATGTCGCATTTATTCCAGTCTTTCGAGGGAGAAATCACTCGAGATAAAAAACTAAACAAATTCTGACAATTATCGATAAACTAAACCCAATTTTTTGGGTTTCCCGAACATCAATTTCAATTACAGTTCAATTTTTCTGATAAATAATGCGTATTGAATGACTGATCCTTTGGATTGTATTATTGTTCGTATTAAATTTGTTAATTTGTGTTCATCCTGGTCTTAATTATTTATTGTAACATCAGGCAATTGTTTAATTACAAATTCAACTGATGTCTTTCTCTCCTTCCATCTCGCAATTACGTAATTATTAATTGTTTAATTGTTATTTCGCGCACTCAATTATTCTATATTTTGGAGTTCACTCGACTACTGTTCATGATAATTCTATTTTAAAGACAAGAACAAGTGCAGATGTGCCTAGTACTTTAAACTATAAGTACTCACAAAACAAAAATATTATTTTGCAACTCCGCAATTGACTTCAATTTTATTTATTACCACAAATAAACTCGAATCCTCCGGAACGCGACAGGCGACACTCACACATCCCCAGGAGAAGGACAGACGAGAATGAAAAAAGTCAGGCCTCTCTCCAAAAAAAGTCATATATTTATTGAAGTCTTATCAGAGTTTTCCAGGAAAACTCTCTTCAAATAAAACTAAAAATAAAAAAAACTGAACACATCTCCGAGAGTCACAAAAAAAAATAAAAATCAACTAAAGTAATAATGAGACCTATAGATACCAAAACGTGAAAGGCTCGTTAAATCATGATAATCCTAATCTCCTTTGAACACTTTGAACATCCGTGAACATTTGTCATGCCCAAACTCGTGGCAAAAAAAAACCCCTCATAAAAATTCCCTGCAGTGCAATTTTCGCCAGGAAAATTTCCTCAAATAAACATCTAATTGATTAATTATACATCTGCCTAGTAGCCTCCTGATAAACCCTGAGAATCTGCTGGCACTCCTGCAGTGCCGGATGATCAGGGGCGCCAGTCTTGCACCTTCTGATGTCCTCCTGGGACACGATATCAAAAGCCCTCAACATCTTGAACAAAGCGATATTAACCGGAATAAGATAGAAGGCATTGAACTCAGCCTTCGAGTGATCATAAATTCCCCTGATCTTCCTCTCAATGATCTGAAACATCCTGGGGTTCTCCTCCCTCCTGACAATCTTAAAGCAGGTCTTGGCCTTGCGTTCAAGAAGAAGTTTCCTGATGGGAAGAGTGTCAGTGAAGTTGGTGAGTGCCTGCCTGAATTGATCGATAGTGATCCAGCCAGTGCCATCCATGAGGAAAATAGTGAGCGAGCCCCTGGAGAGATCGACCTGCAGACAATCAGGCTGTCTAACCAGCTTCACCTCCTGCTTATCTGGAAGCTCCTGCAGATCCAAGTTCGAGGAGACTTCACTCCCCTCATTCTGATTCGTATTTCCATGTCGTCGCAGTGTCCTAGGCGGTGGAATGGGCTTGAACCCTGGCGGGACAGACGGACCCCTAGCCCCTGGCCCCAGCTGGCTCCCAGAAGACATCCAGAGTCTCTGCTGCTCCACCAGATAATTATCATTCCTCCAGGTCTCGATGTCCGACCTCTTCAAGCACGGATTCCCGTTATTATTGAGCTCCCTCTGCCCCTGAGCACTGGAGCCCTCAGTCCCCTCCGCGACCCCGTCATCAGCGATTCTGGACAAGTTGGAGATGCTGGAGGGTTTCTTGATGCGTGGGGGAATGGGCGGTGCCACCTTCTGCTCGACGTTCTCCGGGGATGAAGCTCCTGCCGAGATCAGATAGCTCTTGAAGGGATTCGTGTCAGGAAGATCGTAGCCGGAGTACAAGGACTCGTCGTACTCTTCCAGAATTCTGATGGAGCTTCCAGAGTGGAAGGATCCAAGGTCCTCCATGTCGATGTCATCCAGAGGCTTTTCAGGAGCCTCCACAAGATTTCGATAAATCTCTGAGGAGCCTTGCGAGTCCTGATTGTCATTGACGTCTTTGATATTCTGGGGCATACTGAGGGCCTCCAGCACTCCCTCGAGATCCTCATCTGACTCGATTGGTCCACCAGTCACGTCACGTGCTCCGTTGGTCAGCTGATCGTTAATTCCATTGGTTGGATTGCCGTTGACTCGATTAATTGGATTGTTATTGATTCCATCAATTGGATTGTCATTGATTCCATCAATTGGATTGTCAGTATCTCCATTAATTGGACTGTCATTAATTCCATTAATTGGATTGCCGTGAGCTCCAGCTGTTGAATCTCCATTCTCCGGAGTCCCTGGAGACAATATAAAATTGTAGGTTTTCTTTGGCTTTTCTGGACAAATGTCCTCCCAGTCGGAGTCGATGATTTTCTCCAGTGAGAAGATGGTCTCGGTGTCCACCATCGACAGGTCCGTTCCCATGGATCGCAATTGCTTGAATACATTGATGATGCCCTTGAGCTGGGCTCCACGATCAGCCAGACAATTCCAGGCCACTTTCAGGCCCTTTGTCATGAGATTCTGAACGACCGTTGGATCATTGTCAACATTTCCTTGGACTCCCTGGACCTCTTCCGTCTGCTCCCAGTCGTAATCCTCTGTGTATTGATTCAAGTCGTCGGGATCGACTTTCCCACCCTGAAAACAGAGGGGGATATAAATAAACGACACCATTTTCAGTTTTAACTTATTTTTTATTGGTTTTATAAAGTCGTACATGTGCTTTTGATGACTCTGGCGGCCGACGTATTTATCTAATTTATTTTTTTCATTATTATCAAAGTAATTGACATTTACCCTGGCAGGAGGACTTTAGTTTTTATCCACAACTAAATTAATCTTTCATCCAATTAAAACTCAATTATTACAAAGTTCAATGATTCTGATGATTTTCATTATGCACTAATGAATTTGTTAATATTGTTAGTGGAATTTTATTAACTAATTTATTCCACATTCACACTAACATTCTCTAGCCAATGAAAAATGCACTGGTATTTTGGTTTAATTCTCGATTAATCCAAGAAAATGTGACTAACAATCGCTAAATTCTTGCTGATAACAATGTTGAGCCTAGTCCCAAACGTCAGTATCAAAATTAAAGAAAATAGAATCAACGATTCAACAGAATCCATTCAATCATTCTGTCAATTTCATCAAAATTGAAGAGAAAGGAGAGAAAAGTGGATAATTAGTCTGAAAGTGTCGAAACACTTACGATTGAGTCGTCAGTGTCGTCGGGGGTTCGGTACACCTCCTCGACATCATCATCAGAATATTTAATCTCACTCGATGATTTTGACATTATCATTCTCGAATTATCTTCATTGACGACCTTATCCCTACGTCTATTAACTAATAATTCTTTAATAGTCGTAATTTCTGAGTTGAAAGTGTAACATTTATCGTTACCCTCAAAATAATAATCAAATTCGTCGTCATCATCCAGAAAATCTGCCTCGTCATAAACAATGACTGGAGGCATTGAAGAGACTCCATTTGACAATAGATTTTTCTCATTACCAATCAGTTCCAGACACGAGTGACTTTTTTCAAAATTTTCGTTACAATCATTACAATTTGATTTTAATTGCTCAACTGTGGAATTTTCAACGGATTTAATGGAAATTATATCGTTATTGTTCTTCTTAACTGTGGGAATAACCTCGTTATCAATCTTCTCGATGATCTCTGGAGTATTGTCTTCAGATTTTGTAATTGTCTGAACTTGTTCAGTCTCCCTGTCATCACCGCTGATGCTCGCGCTCAAGTCATCATCTGAGTCCAGCCCAGAGGACGTCTCCGAGTGATTTGTATCGAGGATTTGCTTCAAGAACCGAGGAGACCTCTTCAGGAGTTCAGCATAAACTGATACCATCTCCAGATCGTCGTTATCTTCCGAGGATGACAATTCTTCGATGAGAATCCTCGGCTTCTCTTCGTTTTTGTGATCAAGGGAATTGTCGTCACCAAGTCCTGCTCTGTCTTCTGTCGTTGGAATGATCTCTTCGATGAAGATCTTGGGACTTGCAGAGCCCCCGGTGTTCGCTCCCTCCGGCCTCACCTCCATATCTTCCGCCAGGAGCTCGTGGCTAGAGTGATCTTCATTCTGAGCAGCGGAAGAATTAATTCGTGGACTCGTGTCAGCTGATGGAGAACTGTCAATTTCCTTTGATTCTTCTGCTACTTCACCTCGTCCACCTTTTTCTCCATCGACTCCCTCGTCAAGAGCCCTCTCCCTACCTCCGAAAATCCTCAAACTCTCCTCCTCATTCCCCAAAGTCTCCAGAGAATTGTCTTCAATTCGAGGAATCGAATGAGTCTCTGGAATTGTCTCATCTGGCCTGGGAATATTAATTTCCTTTGCTTCCTCTCCTGCTCCATCTTCACTTCTCTCAACTCCTCCCTCGATTCCCACTTCAGTGGGCTCTCCAACCTCATCAACGAGAGCAGAACTCCCTTGCACTCCTTCCCCAGTCTTCTCCTCTCCCATCAAAACATTTGGATCCCCCTCGCTGGAAACCTCTCGCCGTTTAACAATCCTCGAGTACTTCACCGGCTTCTTATTATTTCTCAAAGCCTCTTTGATGATTGGCATAATCACCTCGTACTTCAGCTCCTCCAGGTTATTCTCCCACATCGGGGAGACATCAGTTGCATCAGCAAGGAATTCCTGACTCTGGATAATCTCTCGTTTGGGCTTTGGCATTCTCCTCAGGAGCTCCAGTTTCTCCATCGGTTTTGGCTCTTGGCTCTCGTTGATGATTCGACAATTGTCCCAGTCGATGGCCTCCTCCCGGCGGACCATTACCTCGGTATCGGGGGTCCGCAGGTGAAGAGGCTGGCGCGCGACTGCGGGGGAATATTCAGCCTTGGCGGGCTCTCGTTGAGGCTCTTCCAGGGTCTTCAGGATTTTCTCCTTAATCTGGGGAGCGGGATCAATTGGATCGACTGGGAGGAGGATTTCCTGGTGATCGACTGGTTTGTGAGTTCCTCCGAGGATCTCGTCCAAGGTCAGGCCCTTCGGGAGGGCCTCCAGTCCTGGCATACAGCCAGTCTCCACCCAGTAGCTGATCGCTTCCATGGCGAACTGATTGTATTGGGAACTTTCGTGGACTATATCGACTTTAGACGCCACTTCAGGGACTTCAGGAATTGTTTCGTTGAGTTGAGGAGTTACTCCGTTAATTTTTGATATTTTTTCAATGATTTCCCGCTTTTGAAGACCGACTAAATCATCTCGGAATCTATTGGCTTCCGCTGTTTGGGAATTCGGAAAGACATAACCACAGCTGGGACACTTGACCTCAAGTTTAGCCAACTTTTTCTCCAACAGTTTAGCCCTCAAACTCTCGACTTTACTGACTCTTTTCTTATTGCTCGATAATTTTGATACGTCCGCTGGGGAATTTACAGTGGAAATTGGGGGGAATTCGCACTTCAGGGAATGTTTGTAAGGAAAATTTTTGGGCCTGATACGAACCATCGAACCGTATACAGCGAGTCCGTCTGCCACCAGCCACTCGCCGATGTTTATGTCCTCGTCGCTGGATGTGTCGGTGAGGCTGAGCAACATTGAATTGTTCTGGGGATAATGGAAACAAGTATTTTGGATGAACTGGGAGATTGTAAGTGATTTTTGATGATCTGGGGCCCGGGTTTACCCCAGCCGAACGTTATCCACATTGTTTTTGTTTTGCATTTTTTATTTGGAATTTATTGTTATTTTGGAAACTCATTTTTTGCGATCAATGGGTCCCCCAGAATTATAAATATACATTTTACAAAAAAAAAACAGATTAAATTAAGAACGTTTTGGGGAGCAACAATTGTTCATCAATTTTTTTGTCCCGACATTAAAAAAAGCCTAGGCAAGGCAGAAAAATTTTGCAAAACTGGAAATAAATTATCAAAGGCTCCAGGAAAATCCTGAAAGGCTGGAGGACAATTACCCCCGTAATTTTATTCGAGAAGTAATCCATGCCAACGAATACTGAACTCTAATTGTCCACTTGTTTTATTGTTTAATGTTTAACTCACCTCCGGGAACTTCTTCCCACAGATGGCGACCAACGGTCTATCATGAACTCGTTGAACAAACCGACGACTGGTTTCAATGGACCACCTGACCTTGCCATCAGCACTTCTGATGGCTCGATAATCCTCTGGTGGTTTGATGTTGTACAGGCCGCAGGGAATCGCCTGGGCTGGCAAATTCGAGAACTTGCGATGCAAAAAATACATTGCATTTGCCGGGTACTTGTGCAGAGTTCCATAATCGTAGAAAAGAACCTGACCAAAAATCAGGTGTTCATTTAACTCGCGGAAATAGCAACAAATCAGTGGGACTGGTAAAACAAATTTTTGTGCAATGGAAACAATGAAATAGAGAAATCTGGGGGTGAACAGAAAAAAAGGGAGTGGATTAGAGAATTTATTTACGGTTGTCGTTGACTCTGCATCTGGATCCACTGCTTTGACAATTCCTCGGTGCCATCTTCCGTAGAATTTGCAGACAACATTCAAGCCTCTCTCGAGGAGGATCAGAGGTACGCTGTAGCTGCTGCCCCCTTCCTCGTAGAATTCTCTGGAATAAAACAATCAAAAATTTTTAAATCCAAAAATCCAATCTAAATTAATTTAAATAAGAGCGAATTAAGGCCCGGGTGTACTAGTCCGTTACCTCAAAATCGGTGTAATTAATAACCAGAAGAATAATTATTAAATTGCGAGAAAAGCTAATTTCCGACTTGGATGCATGATTTCAGCAGGTCGGAAATTATGTCTACTGACGATTTGATAATTATTTCAAGCGTAGTCCGTTACGACGATTTCGAGGAGACAAATTATTACAGGCCTTAAGACCCGGGTGTAATATTTCAGAACCGCAACATGCCCGGGACTAATTACAAGAAAAATAATTATTAAATCATAAGCAAACATAATTTCCGACCTCCGCGCATGATTTCAGCAGGTCGGAAATTACGTCTACTGACGATTTGACAATTATTTCAAGCGTAATCCGTTACGACGATTTCGAGGTGACAAATTATTACACCCGGCCCTGAACTTCAACCAATCTCATTCAGACTACATATCAGTCTTGATGAATCAATAGAGATCCCTATCTAAAAATAAAATCACCAACTCCACCCCAAACCCTAGCAACCAACTTACTGAAGTCTCTCCATCATGGTATCGAGCCTGAGTATCTTCCTCCTCAAATGAATCCAGAAGAAGGAAGGTGTGAAGGCATCGCAGACGACAACCTCCTCATAGCCCTTGTCCTCCTGATTAAAGCAATCAATGAGTACCTGTCCAATGGTCTCCCCGAGTGTCACCACATCCTCGGGAATGAGTCTATTGATGGTCTCCGTGGACAGTCCAGCTGGTATGGCCCTGACATCGTCCTCAGGATCCGGATAAATATTATGGATCGAGCTGAGAGTCTGCTTGACCGGCATCACCACCTGTTCCCTATTCTTGGCATCAAAAACCCTGAAGTCCCCAGTTGGGCCGGCCTGTACACAGTAGAAGATATCAGGCAGATGAAGAATGAGATCACTGAGACTGTTGAATCCCAGCTCCTGCCACTCGAGATTCAACTTGTACTCCTCAAAATAAATATTCGCCAGTTCTGCACACCAAATGCCCTCGGGCCGATTCTGAATGAGCTTCTGGAGTCTGAACCTCATCCTGTCATTGATGATCATCTCCACCTCAGCCTGAGTCCTGGGATCGTTGACGCCCGGCAAGTCCCCAATTCTCTTCTCCTCGTTAGCCTGGGGCGTCTGGGGAGCCTGTTGAGTCCCAGAACTGGTGTCCAGGGGCTTCTGAGCGCTCGACGTCTGCTGATTGTCCTCGTAATCCCCAAAATCCTCAGTCCCCTTGTCCCCAGTCTCCACCTCAATGTTCCTCACCATCACTGGATTCTGCGGCAGCGAGGGTCCACTCTCATTCCACTGGATTCCATTCTGAGGCTCGTCTCTCGCCAGGTACACCATCTGATCGCTGATCTCCACTTTCCCCCCCAGGTGGGCCAGGATTTCGTTGAGGCTCTGCATGTCGATGTAGACTCGTCTCCTCTCTCGAAGTTTGTACATCAAACTCGTCTTCGATAATCCACTCGGCGATCTCTGGAGGAGCTCCAGGGTATCAGAGGACAGGCGCAGGAGACTATCACTTGGTCTTGGGGGATATACACTCTGGCTTCTGGGGTAGTAGTTTTGGGGAATTATTCGGGGACCTCTCCCACGAGCTGTCGATCTACTTCTCTGGCTGTCTCGGGACTTTTGGCTTGTCTTCTGTTTCGCCACGAGCTCACTCAACTCTCGGGTCTTCTCCGAGCCCAGGAAATTTATCAAGTTCGAGCCGTCACGTGTCACCAGCTGGATCTGGGGAATTGTTCGGAGGAACTCGACTATCGTCGGGTAACCCAGGTCTCGGTAGGGTATCCTCTCGCACTCCGAGGACTTGTACATCGACTCTAATCGAGGAATTGGAATGTTGTAGGATGGCTTCTCGGTTACCAGGAGGGATACTATTGTCTTTACCACCTCTTCACGACTTCTCTGATTGCTCCCCGCCATTTTATTATCCCGAGATTCGCTGGGAATGCCAGGCTGGACGAAATTCCAGGGGAAAAATTGATTTGTTTGCTGGGGGGAGACACGATCACTGAGAGTTCTTTGTTCTCCGGAGGCGAGTGACGCGATTGACAAAAAATGTAAACACTTACCCGGGGGCTGAGGTGACCCTGGCCACCGGGAGACGCTGGTATTCGCACTGGATTTATGATGATTCCGATCGGGATTTTTGCTCGATAATCACGGCCTTCCGGATTATTTCCTCGAGGACTCTAGGAGCATTCGAGATTCGAGCACCAATTGCGCCGGCTCGAACTCGCGATTGCGTCAGGATGAGGGGGAATTGGAGGGGAAGACCTTGGACTCCCGCCAATCCAGGCACTGGGTCGTGGGGTGGGGTGGGGGGCCCGCGGGAGGCAGCCATTGGAGGACTGCGGGCCTCGCACTTCCCGCCAGTGGCGAGAGCTGGGGTTTTGGGATTTTTTGGATTTTCTGGTTTTTTTTTTGAGTCCTCCGGGACATTTGAGGAGTCGGCGATGAGGGCGACGGGATTTCTCTCTTGCGGGGAGTCACGATAATTATTAACAATTGAAAGTTGATTAAAACCGAAAAACTTGAATAAATAAAAAAAATAAAACTCGAATTTTTAAACTCAATTTTCCAAAAAATGGGCCAAGGGATTTTGGAAAAAATTGGGAAGACTCATTAAATTAGTCCCAATTTTCCGATGTTTAATCCCGATTATCAACAATAATTTTTACAAAAAAATAATCGAAAAAAATCGAATGTCCTTGAGAGCGTGAGACCCAGAGGGGAATTCAAAATCTGGGAGATCTCCCGCGTCGTTTCCACCAGTCGGTAATTTCGGGAATTAAACGACTGTCGATAAAATTGAAGAAGTTGGGGTCGTTGAGGTCTTCAGGCAGTCTGAGGCCTTGAGTTCGTCAATAACAAACAATTTAAACACGTGAATGTCGTGAGGTTAGTTCCTTTTTTATTTATTTAACAAAAAAAAGTGAATTGCGTCTCTAACAATTAAATTCCCCGCGCTCAGGTAAAATGGAGGACTTCGTTCCAACTCGTTGTGCCCAATTGAACAAAAACTTGGGAAAGGACTTCGTGAGTGTCGAGTACAGATCGCACAAGAGGAAAGTCCAGTCCCCAGGTGATGACTCGACCGACAAAGCAAAAGTTGTCGGGGAAAAAACGTCAGTAGAAGACGCCAGACGTCGGCAGGAGTTGGAGATGAAGAGACTCCGTTGGGATGTCATGAAGTTCGGAGCCTCTGGCTTCTCGGGAGCCAAGAAAAATGAGGCTAAAGTGGCTCTTGTCCTCCAGCTGGGAGGGAAACCAGTGAAAAGTCGTAAGAACGAGAATTATAAGGAGCTGAAGGTGCAGAAGTCCAGGGAAAAGGCGAAAATCGAGAGGATGAAGAAGCAGGAGTCGGGGCTGTCTCACAGCCTGAGGAAAGTCACGAGTGCAAAGACGAAGAGGAAAAAGGAATCCGCTATTCTGGACGTCTATGGCAAGGTCGAGAAGAAGAAGAAGAACGTGAGGAGATGATAACAATTATTTTTAATATTTTTATATTAATTAATTAACGACTTTTCAATTTTGTTTCTTTTATGATTTCTTGGGGGGTTTTTCCAACAAAAAAAAAACAGTTTTTTTTGGCGAGATGATTGATTTGATCTTGGCTTGTCCATGTTAACAAATTATCTTTCCATGTTAAAAATAATTGCCTTTGGATAACAAATGGCAGATCTATTTCGTGGGGAATTCTTTAGACTCGGAAACTGAATGAGATAAAGAGACGGGCAAAATCGCAATTATCTTTAAAATGTTTTTATTACTCATCTACAATCTCTCAATTGTCTGATCTCCATAGTTTCTCACGTCAATTAATCGTCTCATATTGTAATCTACTCGACAAACAACAAGTAATAAAATAATATATATTCGTATAATACATAAATAATTTTTATAGTTTTATCGGATGCCCCAATGGAATGATTCGGCACTGATAAACTGTTAGTTTTTTTTTCTCTCTCTCTCTCTCTCTCTTTGTAGTTCACTGTTTGCTATCGACATTCGAAAATATTTCATTTCAATCGGGAATTGACTGATTCAGCGATCAATCGTAAGCGGCTGCTGTTGGCGCCACTTCCAACAGCATTTGGAGAAAGACATTGACAGCCTCTGAAAGTTAAAAACAAATTTTGTCGTTTTATTTTTTAATTTGGCAGAAAATGTTCCAAAATCTTTTTTGTAGCTGAGAAAATTCTCTACAAAAAAGTATTTTTTACATTTTCTCCTAAACCCTCGCCTCATCGATCTATTTTAGTTAATTCAGTGCGCAAAATTGATTTTTCTTTTTTTTTTTAACTCGTCAAGCATGAATTTCGTCACTGCTCAATAATCGTTAACTTTTGGGGAAAATCTCAAGAAATCATCTTTGTAGTTCAGAAAATCCTCTACAAAAAAGTCCTTCTGACATTTCTCTCTAAATCGCCTCTTCATCGAGATAATTCGATAACTCGACCGTGAAAAATCGATATTTCTTGTTTTTTTTGTGTTCTTCAAACTAGTACTCTGGATTCCTCACTAATCCTTGATTTTCTGGAAAAATCTCAAGAGATCATTTTTGTAGTTGCCAAAATCCTCTCCAAAAAATGACTTCTGACATTTCCCCGTAAATCCCCTCATTATCGAGATAACTCCCAAAGTTTAACGTGATAAAACGATTTCCATTGTTGTCTGTTCTCAAAAAATTCGTTTTCCCTCTTAAATAAACAAAAAAAAATAGATTAAAAAAATTCTTACCCATAAACTTGGGCACATATCCGTACTTAACAAACGGGAGGTAGACGAACATACCGGCAGCGATAAAGGCTGCGGCATAAAGATACTCAATCTGCGGTTTATCAATGATTGGAGCAACAATCAGGTACACGGATATCCCTAACACGAGGATTGGTATAACGAGGGGACACTTGTAGGGTCTGGGATGATTTGGTCTTGTTTTGCGCATAACGAGGAGAGCCAGCATCGAGCCACCGTAGAATATCCAGGCGGTGAACGAGAAGAAGTCGATGAGTGAGTCAATGTTGCCAGAGAGGACCATCGTAGCTGTAGCAAATAAAATTCCACAACTCAAAATGCAAAATTCAATGGACACGTCCACTCGATGATAACGAGAGCCTCAAATATTTACCAGCCACGAGAGAGTGGAAGATTAGCCCTGGGGCCGGTGTGAAACGGCGCACGTGCACGTAACTCAGGCAATCCAGGAGATGACCTTGACGCGATGCGGCGAAGCAAAGACGTCCGGCGGCGAAGAGAGTGCCATTTGCTGAGCCGAATGTGCTCACTGCCACGGAGAACGGCATCAGCCAGGCCATCACGCCCAGGATCCGATTGCCGAATGTCTGCGAATAAGATTTTTTGGTTCATTAATTGTGGAGGTAAATTGAGACTATTGAGATTATTATAAATAAATAAAGGAAATCGGAATTTTTAGAGGGAAAATACCAGACCTCCAGACTCTCCGGAGAGACTTCCACGCGGAGGAAAAGAGTAAATTTATTTTATTCTATTTTTTTTAGGGAAATTAAAACGTGGGGAGGTTTTTTCAATTGAGAATTTGGGAATTCCGTCGATAATCAGTTTCTTTTGAACTCGTTTTTCTCCGTTCGAGCCACTCGTTCGATTCTCAAATTAATGAGAACGATTTATTTTAGAACGGAGTCTCTGAATAGTTTTTTTTAGTTCGAATTATTGAGATTTTTTAATAAAAAAAACAGAATTTTTCATGAATTTTTGTTTCTAAGATTTATCAAAATTTATCCAGTCAATATTTTTTTTATCAATTGAACGGTTTAATTGGTTTTTCCACTGGAAGAGCCCGTTTAATTTCAGAATGTTAATGAAAAGCTTTTATCCTTTCGTTTCTAAAATGGGGAAGAATGAGAATATCGAGCTTTCAAAGTCAATACTACGATAAAATCTATTGACTGCGAGTGAACTGTTGGAGAATAGCCCATAGACCAGAGTCGAAGTCATTCAACAGAGGAAAAATGTTGGATGAGTAAAATGCCTGGAATTCACGCAATTTTTTAATAAAAAATGTCAATTTTCTTTCGGAATGAAGACCCGGGTGTCATAGTTAGTAACCCCGAAATACCCGTGACTAATTACAAGAAAAAAAATCATTAAATCACCAGCAAACCTGATTTCCGACCTCTGCGCATGATTTTTGCAAGTCGGAAATTATGTCTGCTGACGATTTGAGAATTATTTCGCGCGTAATGAGTGATTTCGAGGTGATAAATTATTAAGGCCGGCGCGTAAGGCCCAAGTGTACCCCAGTCGAACATTATCAAGATTATTTTTGTCCGTAATTAATTTAATTAATCCTCAAAATAACGCCGCCATAATTTACCATGAATATTCATACAAACCAGTGAGACTCATCCCTAGGAAGTCCTTTCACCTCCTCCAGAACGTTAAATTATAAATCAAGAGCCGTAGAAATTTCAATCCCAAATATTCCCATTAAAAACTTTTAATTGAGTCACCTCGATATGTCAACTAAAATTCAATTACGGAGATAACCTCAAAACCATTGTTTCCAGAATTCTAACTCAAATGAACTCTCCAACAATTGAATTCCGTTAGAATCTCGAGAGACTCGTGAGCTTGACCCTCACCTTCTTCATCAAAAATCCCTCGACTTGGCAAACAACAATTGAAATAGATTGTATGACTTCTTCTTGCAGACTATTCGATAATTAATCAATCAAATCTCAGAATTTATTCTTATTCTCTCAGAAGAACGAGAAACATTCCTCCGAATGGATGGGAATTGTCGAAGGAATTCTACTGTTATATTCAATCGTCTCGGTTCCTCGCCACTGACATCGGGCCGACATTGTCACCTTTAATTGTCATTCAGAAGCCCTTGCAACTTCTAGCCCAATCGCGACAACAATTAGCAGAGTATTTCAGGTGATAATGCCAATAATTCGTGTGATTAATCCGAACCAAAAGAGATAAATAAAAAAACAAACTTACCACAGCAACAGCTTCGCTCTCAATCATCTCCGTCGGCGACATAACCGCAAGATACGACAGATTGATGAGAGCATAGCAGACAGTGACAAGAGGAATTCCAATCATGATGGACCTGGGAAGATTTTTGGAAGGGTCCTTGATCTCCTCGGTGACATAATTAAGATTATTCCATCCGTCGTATGCCCAGAGGCCGGTATAAAAGGCAGTAGCAAGCCTCCCCACGTTGATAAGATCACCACCATCCATAGTCTTAAAAGCCCCATTGAGATGCTGAGTATTTCCCTTAGCCAGTGACCAAGTCCCCCCAGCAATCACCACAAGAATGGCAATGAGTTTGGCAGCGGTGAAGGCATTCTGGACACCAGTTGCCAGATTGACACTGTAACAGTTGACCAGGAGTATCAGGACAATGGCCAGCAGTGCCATCAGCTTGACAAGGTGCTCGGGGGGCTCGCAGTCAACGGCAAATGCCTCCACTGCGTATTGGGCGAATGATAGACATATAATGGCCATCTGCGATGGCTTGAGGACAAGTGTTGATGTCCAGGAGAATATAAATGCCGGTGGTGCACCAAAGGCGTCCATAAAGTACGCGTACTCAGCTCCACTGCTTGTATTCATTGTTCCAAGCTCGGCGTAGGCCAGTGCCCCGAAGAGGCTCAGAACACCACATGCTGTCCACACCAGGAAACTAATGCCAATGCTACCAGTGCGCACTAGTAGACCCGATGGTGATACGAATATTCCAGATCCTATCATTGTTCCAACGATTAGAGCCACCCCACTGACGAGTCCCACCCGTCTCTTGAGGTGAACAGGGTCGTTCGTCTCTGGGTCCTTCCCCTCCAGCCCTCCGCACCCTTCGTCTCCCGTTTGGTTGTGCACCACAGGTGTACCCAGTCCGTTTGTCTCGTATGAGTCACTTCGACGAAATTTCCAACGGTTACGCCAATTGTTGGGAGTTCTGTCACTCGTACACGGTATTTCCAGGCCACCAGAGGACTTTGGTGAATCGTCTGTTGGTGAGCTTTCATCCCTGCCAGTTGCTAGAAGGTCAACGGTTTTGGGTTATTCTTCTTTTTCAGTGGAAGGTGATCATTGAGGAGATTAATAGGTTATGTGTGGTCGATGGATGGGGCAGACCAGGAAGACTTGAGCTAGTTTTGTTTGTGAGCAACAGGAGGGCACGTCTGAACTGGAGAACTTGGTCAGGGACTGATCAGTGTGACAGGAAAATGGCGGACAGGGAAAGTGACACATAGAAAGGTAATTGTGGGATAAAAATGACAGACTTCTGAATATTTCAGCAGCTGGTTGGGAGGAAATGGCTCACGATTGGGAAGCACTAGGTTCAGGGCTTGAGGAGGGCCTGGAGGAGACTCTCTGATGACGGGACTCCTCGTTTTTTGGAGGAAAAGCTGGGGGAAAATTTAAGCACCTTCGGGACTGAAATAAATTACAAAAACTTTGATTTAGTACTTCAGAATTGTTGATTTATCTCGGAAACGAGACGTTTTGAGACAAAAATGCACAAGACCTTTCTTGAAGCTGGGGAAATTGCCAAGAAAATATGTTATTCGACATTTTGTCCTAAAACCTCTGATTACCAGGACAATTGAACGTTTGTACAGACGGGGACAAGTGAGGTTTCTTTCCTGTTAATACCAAAAAATATTAAAACTCTTATTTAAATAAAAAACAGGGGATGTTTATCGGAAATTGAAAATGACGTCGGACTAGCTGATCTGAATAATTTTAGAATCGTCAGACTCTCGGGGTATTATCGGAGTGTGGTCTCTCGATCATTGAAATTGCTCATGAGGAATTTATTACTCTAGAGTGATTTCGGTTTTAATAGGGGGAAATTGTCATCTGGTGTATTGGAATTATTTAGAGACGAGTGAGCGCGTGTGTCTAAAGGTGACCGCAGACGCTGCCGTTCACTAGTATTGACCTGAATGGCATTTTCTCAATGTCATTACGGCAGTTACAATGAAGGGAATGTCGATATGAATGGAAATAGCCGGGGGTTCTCGGATTTCCGGGTGTTTTGAGGACTTTTTACGGCTCTCCAAGTATTGAAATATCTCGGCAACTAGTGGATTTAGAAGAAAATGCAAGAGAAACTTTTTTGTAGCTAACGAAATTGCCCATCAAAAATGTTCACTACTTTTTTTTCTAAATCCACTCGCTAACAATATAATTCAACATTTAAAAAAGTATAAAAATATAGCTCTGAAATTTTCTGATTTTCTATTATATTGTTCGTCAATATTTAATTAACTCGGTAATTAGGGATTGCGCAAATGAACGTTCAACATACACACTAAATTACTCCATTAATGAATGTAATTAAAAAAATTCAATCAATTTTTTAATTGCAAAAATTGTAAATTAAAATCACAAGCGAAACTGAAGCTTTTTTTTTTCTTTTCAAAAATCGAATTATCTCGAGAACTATTGGTTTTAGGAAAAAATGTCAGAGGAGCAATTTTACAGCTGATGAAATTTCCTATAAAAGATCCTCTAAGACTTTTTTTCTAAAACCCACTCCCGGGGAATTAAAAACGACTTCAACATCCGAATCTCAAATTCCGATGAAATCATCTGCGCGTAGTAAAAATCCGGTGATAATTTTTAAAACGCAAAACAGACATTCAATTCCTGGAGGTAATTCAAGCCCCGGCGTCACATTCAATCGCTCCTCATTGTCCAGGCGTTGTACTCTCGCGTGGTTTATAAGTGGCATCAGATTGCAATCAGAAGCCCTTCATCGGAGAAGACGGGGATAAAAAAAAAATAATCATCTGACGACGAGTCGATTCGTCAATAGTCGAGTGAATAGATCGCGGAAAATGTTGACTGATCTATATTTAATCGCGTCGGAGGTAGTTATTTCGATGAGTTTCACCGCGTGAGTGACTAAAATAGACAGTGGGGATATCGTTAGAAATTCACTGTCTGCACTTGACTCGATTTTCCTTGAATTTTGTCCAAGAGATTTGAGCTACGGCGATTAAAAAAAATTATAAAAAAATCCCCGGCAATTCATTTTTTAATGTCTTCTCAATGGGACGACGTAATTAACTGTCGTACTACTGCCGGGCCGGTTACGTAACTCCAAGAAATTGCCGCGTACGTTGGAGTATAAGATGGAGAGTTAATGATTTACGTTGGGAGTCTCCAGTTGTTCCACGTGCAATTTATGGGGTCTATCCGAGTCAATTATATAGCCCCGAAATGTGTTGGATAGCGTTACCACGCGGACAATCAATTGAACTCAAGGTGACGGCAATTTATAAGTACACAGCAAACGCTTTGACTTTGTTTAGTTGCAAAATTAAGGTATAGGAGAACAAATCGATTACTTTCATCTTTGTTTATGGCCGATTATCTCGGTACTGAGGGATTTTAGAGGAAAATGTGAAAAGAGATTTTTTGCTGGAAATTTCGCTGGCTCCTAGAAAGGCTCTCTACGATTTTCCATTAAAATCAGCCGTTTTCGAGATACAACGGTAATTGTGGAGTACTGCAGTTAGGGAGAATTCTCAAGATTTATTTTACTTTTTTCGTAAGTTTTGTCAGTTGTAAAAGAGTTTCGGGAAATTTTGGACTGATAGGATTTATTACTAGAGTACATTCGGAAGTCATCGAAATATGATGCAATCTTGAGCAATCAAAACTCCTTTTAAAGCTCCGGAAAAGAAAACCGGTCAATCGGAGAATTTCAGGAGAAAATATTGAAAGATATATTTTTAAAAAAACTTTCGCCTATTTTTGTAGCCACACGAGGGATTTCACGCGAAAACGACAAGACACATTTTTTGTTAAGAATTTCTCCGGCTTCAAAAAACGTTCAATCTATTTTAGCCGTAAAACCCGTCGATTCCAAGATAAACTGCCATTTCTAAAGTGCTAAATCGGTCAACAAAAAATCGTTAACCGTTGCCATTTAAAATTGCGTTTGCGGAACCGAAAAAAAAAATTACGCAGTTTTAAAAATTCATAATCTCTTCAAATTCGTTTATTTTAATTTCCGAAGAACTTGGTTGTCCCTTAAAAAAAAATTCCCCCAAATTAAAAAATTGTTTGGCCCCCGAGATCCCCGGAAAACTCGGGAGAGTCCCCGAAAATCCCTCAAACTCACGTGTCGCCGTCGGAATGACGAAAATCACTGTACAAATTGCTCAAGACGTGCGATTTATTCTCAGTGAGTCTCAAGGCGACGAAAATAAACGAGTCGCGTCGCTTTCTTAAATTGGCGCGAAACAATATTCATCTCGTGATGCCGTTGATTGAGTTAACTGGATAATCAGGCGCATCAATAGGTCGAATACCGAATTCCAGGGTTGGCGATTGAATTCGAGGGGGAGTGCGAGGGGCCGGTGGGGTTAATTGCCGACTAATGAGGCGTCCAGGCGAAATAAAATGATCATTTATTGAGATAAAAATAAGACTTACCTCGTTTGAAAGGCGCGGCATGCATGACTCTAGGAAGGAGTGATAAGGGCGGATCGTGAAACCGCCTCTCATGACACTTTGCCGACGTTAAATAGTATCTACCACTCTATCTTCCTCGGTCTCGTGTACCTCTTGGCCAGAAACTCGTTTATCCCCAGAGTCCCCCTCTTGTCAACTGCTGGTCTAGCAATTAAACTCAAGTGTCTCGAGTATTACAGACAAAATGAGTCTCGTCTGGCTCCAGTTGTTGTACTTTTTTTTAACTCCGTCGACTGGTGACAATTCTCACGGCTCCGGCGCTCACACCAGATTTTTAATAATTATTTTAATGAAAATCCGGGGGGGGAATACGCAGTAACTGGCGAACCGAGTGACAAAATGGGCGTGAGACAATTGCCGATATTCGCCGGCTGAGAGAGTCAATGGAAGAGACTGATGTACACTCGGGGTATGTGTGAGCTGTTGTGCCCACCGGCCGCTCCTGCTCGTACATTTTCCACTGGCGTCGGCGCCGACGAGCGCCGCTCGATACTCTCCCTACTCTCGCTCCGTCTCCTTCGTTCAGTCAATGGGGCGAGGGGCGTCGGGGCATCAGAGGCTCAGAGGCCAACGGCAGACGTTGTCTTCTTGGTTTTTGTCAGTGTTTAATATTTTCAATAAAATATAAACAAAATAAAATAGAACAAGATATAAATACTCAGAGGCAATTGGAAATTCAAGTGAACTCACAATGACAAATAAACAAATCAAAATCCCAGAAGGACCTGCTGCGATGGAAAAAAATGTTTAAAACAAATCAAGATCATTACAGGTGGGATAGAACAACAAATATTACAAACGTTATAATTAATTACTTATGTAGTAAGTAATGATGCAATTAATTATCTCTGTAATAACTTTTTATAATAAAATGAATTAATTAATTTCTGGAATTATTAGCCCCCCCCCCCCCCCCCCCCCCCCCCCCCCCCCCCCCCCCCCCCCCCCCCCCCCAACCCTCTTGAATACACAAAATATCTCCTTACGTTTAATTCTGATTTATTACGACGAAAGTGGTATACAATAATAGCAATTTATAATAGAAAAGATCTCATTTGCATAAATACAAATTACATTCGATACAGTTCAGCTGCCAAATGACGAAACTTGATGAATGATTGCTTGTCCTTTGATTGGTAAATGTGCATAAGTACCAAATCCAAGTAAAATCCAAAGAAGACGTTATTCCCCCGGAAAAGTTAATTACTGAGACGATTTCAGTATTGAAGTGATGAAACAATTGAAGTTGAGCGTTGTTGAGGGATAACTCAACAGATTTTTCGACTGTACTTCCGAATCCAAGAGGATTATCAAAATTTGTGTAATTACCTTTTTTGTAGCTCTCAGTTCGCTCTACAAAAAAGGTTTTACCTAAAAATTTGATATTCCTCTTAGATTTCGAGATATTTATTAAAAATAGAGGAATAGTCAACAGTGGATTTGAATCGTTTTACCACTTCACGTCCGCTTTAATCCCCCCATTCGAATTATTTTTGATTAAATCAATTCGGCAGTTTGTCCTGCGAAGGTTGGAGTATTCTCCACGTGTTCAGAAAAATATTCATCAGAAATAATGTAAATATATTCTCCCACTGTCATTCATAGCAATCGTCTAGGCCCACCGATGACTGGACATTCATCCATGACAAAAGACATTTTCCTAATTTTCTCTAATATAATGTAAAAATAATAAAAAGTCGTTTAACTTTACGTTGCAAAAACTCCTCCCTCTTCGGCTTTGTTTAATTGCTCCCTGATAAAGCGTTGAGAGAGTGTGAATGAAGGACGAGATGTTGAGTTATTAATCTCTTTGGAGTTATTGAGGAATGAATTCTTCAGCGAGCACCGATGAAATAACGGTAGATGATGGTTGCAAGGACTCCTAGGGTTATTGGAATCAGCCAGGATCTCCATGAACCACTGGAATTGCCAATCATCACATCACCACGCAGCAGCGACTATTTGCATTTTTTTTTTATTGTGAGAGAGGTGGAAGAATTTCATCAGTTGTGAAGTGGAAAAACTCAACAATTCTGGGCATTTTCAACAGCTGATCCTCCGATTTTTTTCCGTGTTTAGTTAATTAGTATTGAATTAATGTGATTTTTTATATTATTTGGTGCTTTTCCATTTCAGTACTGATAGACTTCACAAATAAAAATAAAAAAAACGGTTAATAATTTTTTGGAGTTACATTTTATGGAATTATTTGCGTTTTTTTTATTGCGAGAGGTGGACGAATTTCATCAGTTGTGAAGTGAAAAAAATAAATAATTCAATTAATTTTAATTAATGAGTCAATGAGTGGATTAATCAGATTTTTTAAATTAAAATGAATTGAAAAAGCGGAAATAATTTAGAGCAATTAATTTAGATTTAATAAAATCTAATAGACTAAAAGAATTTATTTCTCTTCCGTTGGAAATTCATTTTTCAATTCACTTGACTTCACAATGAAATGAACAGAAGAAATTTGGTGACCTCCTCTGCACAAAATATTTACCATTTTGTATAATTTGAAGCTGAGGAAGAATTAGTAAAATAATGAACAGTTGATTAAAAGTTTGAGATGTCGTTATCACATCGAGAGCAATTGGGAAGTGAGAAAAATACCTGGAGCCATCGTCCTCCCCAGCACCACCCGCCCAGTCTCGCTTGTCATCGTCTTTCGAGGAGGGGCTTCTCTCTTCCTGGGAGCGATTAAAAATAGTAGTCTTAATTAATATCGAAGGCCAGGATCACCTGAACGTGCTTGTTCCCCAATTCGCAATTACCTCCACAATCTCCCCAATTTTGTAGGGCTCCATCATCTGTCTGGCGTCACTGGAATGTCCAACATCTTCAAAAGGTTCAGTTCCATCGATCCCTCCTTGCTCCAGGAGGACCTCTTCACCTCCAGGATGCTATTAAAAAAATCTTTAAATACCGAGGAACGTTTCCTGACAATTTCCGAAGCCGTTGAGGACATCCAAGGACTCAAAAGTGAATAAAATTAATTTTTTGGATTTGTAGAAATTCAAAAAAAAATTTTTAGGATAAAAATTTATCTTTTCTATTCCTCTGAAAATTGGAATTGTATTAAAATTGAATAAAGTCAATGGGAGAATCAGTTTTAAGGCGAAAAATTATAAAATTTAATTGTTTTAAAGTGGAAAATTGAATAGATGGAATAAAATGAGTGGAAGAAATTTTTTTTGCAACAGTAGGGAATGTTTAGGGTCTAAATTGAGGGGAACATCTGCTGGGATGTCCTCCAGCCTCTCCATATATGAAAATAGAGAGTCCAGCGAACCTCAGAGAGAAATTTGGTGACATCGTAGACGCTGTTATGAATAATAATCCAAACGTCATTCTCGTCCTTATGCTTGGAGACCTCGGCCCTCGTGAACAATTTGACATCAGACGTTGATGCCGGCGTATCCATTGTCTACGAATCTATCAACAATAGAAAATCATCAGTGACTCATCTCAAATAATTTTATTCTCTTGTTCCAATTTTCTGTTCTCCCCGTACATCTCCTCCAGTTGTCAGCCGAGTAAAAACGAACTCAATTGAATTGTAAATTGACAATAATTTATAACGAAATAAAAACTGGAGGGCCAAAATGATTTATTTGAAGCGGGAAAACAAAGAAAACGTTGGTAACAAAGGAGTAAATTAATTGAACAGTTCAAGTATTTCACATTTGACAAGAATTCTCTGTACGTCTACGGTCACGAGACCAGAAACAGGCCAAACTCGTGAGGGAATCCATCAAATGAAGGTTAGAAACTAGAAAAAAAATCAGTTGTCCTTGGATTTTCTTCAAAATAACCCTCACCACGTTCTAGAAAAATATTATTTGCGTAACTCACCGATTACTCCGGGCTCGACTGCAATTTTATTGATATCAAATGTGAATTGTTTCAACAGTGAGACACTTTGCAACGTGTATATATAGTTAAAATAAAAAAACACCTGTCGTCACGATTGCGGAGAATAGAAACCTCTACTAGACTCACCTTTACCGACCGGGCAATGTTTCCATCGATAACTTCGACTATCGATATACGTCAGTTCTCAAAATGGCGTCGATGAGTCGATATTCCACTCTCGAAATTGTTAGCTAATGGCACTAGATGACAAAAACCAATTGTTCTCCTTTTTTCCCATAAACAAAAGACGTTTTTTGCCAATTTTTGTTGTGCCGATGCCCTCGATATATCCATATTTTCTTTTGAGCGATTATATCGTTATATTTACGATATCGATAGTTGTTTTCATATCGAACATTCTCGGCGATAATGAACGTTCGTCCACCGGCAATTCACTTGTCGTTGAGATGCCCAGAGAGTACAGAGTATGAGTGAATTTATAAACAATAAATAAATGTCCAGGACGTAGAATAGTCGGTTTTTGTTGTGTTTATTTGCATTGAGTTAAAGTTGGAGTTGTCTCGAGTGCTCGAAGAGTACTAATTGGGCTGTGTGTGATAGTGATATCTGAGGATCAATCAAGATGAGACTGAAATTGGCCGGAGCATTTTGCATTTTTTTGGCGATGTTTTTAGAGGGATCCGAGGCACTGATTGATCCGATCACCGGTGGACTTGTCGCCGGCTTCGCCAGCCTTCTTTATTACGGTTATAAACACAAAACGTCCACATGCGATCGTACCGAGTGCTGTGAGAGTCGGTACGTCCCGAAAAACATAGAATGTGAGTATTTTATTTAATACAAAACCTTTGATATTCACTTCTGAAACCTGTCAAATAATTATTCCAAGAGAAAGAAAAAATCCCTTCACTTTTACTTAATTGAGAATTAATTAATTGAATTCATCAATAGTTTATTTATCCTGAAGTTAAGTACAAGGAAAACCAAAATTCACGTGAGACGTCTCTCATATGAAATGACAGTTATTGTTTATTTTTCTCACAATTGTTAATTTACCTTAGAACTAAAGTTCAGAAAAGAATTGAGGATTCAACTCGATTGTCAATTTTGTAAAATTCTAGACTTGCGAAACCAATTGAAGAACCATCTGTTTGGCCAGCATATAGCAGCAACAACTGTCCTGAGTGCCTTGGCATCTCACAAAGCTCTTTACTCTCCGAAGAAGCCCCTGACCATGAGTTTCCACGGGCTGGCAGGCAGTGGCAAGAATTACGTAGCTCAAATGATCGCTTTTGCTTACTTCAAAAATGGGGAGAGGAGCAAATACTACCATTTCTTCAATGGTCGCATTCACTTTCCACTAGAAAATAAAGTATACGATTACCAGGTAAATTAGTATTGCTAAATGAATTTTCCAAGCAACAAATAGTCTTCAAAACAATAGAAAAAAGTGAAATGTTCACTCCTCATTATAAAGACAAAAATTGATAGAAAACATTGAAGGAACTCGTTATTAATGTTAGGATAAATCAATTAAAAATATTTGATTATGTTGAACAATTGATTTCCCACAAATCAATTTTCTTTTTAATACACAAAATTAATTTGATTGATTGGACAAATAAAATAAAATTCCCAGCTTCACTTCTGAATAATAAATTGAAAAAAAAAATTGAATAGGAAAACTTGAAGGATACGATTTTCGAGGCCCTCAAAGACTGTCCGGACTCGATATTCGTGTTCGACGAGGTCGACATGATGACTCCTGGGGTTTTGAATGTCCTCGTTCCCTTCCTGGACCACGGGGAATATCTCGCCCACTGGGGGCATGAGTTTTCCGAGGTCGAGAAGAATCGGGCAATTTACATTTTCCTATCGAACACCGGAAGCCAGGAAATCTTGAAGACCCTGATCGATCTGTGGACCCAGGGCAAGAGCAGGAACGAGACGAGCCTCAGCGACTTCGAGAAACTGATTTCCATGGGCGCCTTCAACGAGAAGGGGGGCTTCCACAAGAGCGAAACCATCAGGACAAGTGTCATCGATCATTTCGTGCCGTTTCTACCTCTCGAGGAGGAGCACATCATCAGCTGTATCAAAGCTGCCTTCGCCGAGTGGAATAAACGTCCAACGCCGGAGATGATTAAGGAGGTGCTGGCTCACGTGACTTATGGCCCTCCCCCTCACAATCTTTACGCGAAGAGTGGATGCAAGAGAATCGAGTCAAAAGTCAATTCGATTGTTTATCAACGCGACTTTTGAGACTGGGCAATTGACGGCGGGAGAGGTAGGATTTTTTTTTTCGAACAGACAATTTTGGAAAAATCGTATCTCTGACACTCTTTGTGCCAATTTCTCTTTTACTTTTTTTTTATTACCGAGAAATTTAATTTTAGCGAAAGTCTATTTGAGCCTCTGCATTTTCCCTTCAAAGAATTTGTTATAGAAAACAATTGAATAATTGGAAACCGGGATTTTAGAGCTTGTGATAATGGTTCAGAGGAAAATGCCAGATTTCTCTTCTTAGAAATGGAAATTTCGAATGAATTATGGGTCGTACTATCCTTTTATTAATTTGTTTTTTAATTTTGAGAGAATAAGGGGATTTTTTTAATTTTCGTTGGTAGTGAGTAATTCAATTTAAGTTCACGCGTGATTCTCGAAAGTCAATTTGACACTCTGCATTTTTCTTTGGAGTCACTTTTTATAAAAAATATTAAAAGGAGAATCGTAATTTTAGTTTGAAAAAATTTGGTACGAAGACATTATCCGATTTTTATTAATATTAATTTCTCAATTTTTTACCTCAGTTCTCGTTGAATATAATTACCTCGTTAACGGATTAATCGAGGGGAAAATGTCAAAATCCCCTTACTTCGCAGATAATTAAACTCAAAAAACGATGAACTCAAAAAAATTATAGCGAAATATTTTGGTATCAACTGAATACTCCCGAAATCTTTTGCACTCCATAAAAATAAACAAATCATGAATTATCAAGTAAATAACAACATTTACAGTTGAGAAATAAAATATTGTATTTTTTATATGTACATAAAATTTATATCTATGTATATAATTCATTGACTTAACTGATTTCTTATTGGCACAATCGGAAAACATTTTTATGATGTTTAAAATCCCAGTTAATCGAGTGAATAGCTGGGCGTTAGTTTGAAATTCAGCAATAGATGGATTTAGGCGAATTGCGTGATTTCGTCACTTTCAAAATTTCTCTCTCTCAGAGAGAGAACCAACAAAATCGACAATCTTGCTAAAAACGTTACATACACATATCGGAAGAGCAAACAATGTCACAGTAAAATAGCGTATTAAAATCACCATAAAAATAATAAAAATATTAAAATATGATCGATGATTAAAATCCAGGGACTAGTTGGATTATCCTGTGCACTCTCACAGAAAAAAAAATCATTCTCTCTGGATCTCTTTGGATTTGATACATTATATAGTTTACCTCCTCGAGGATGTGCAGGAAAAACAATTTAACATAGTCAAATTTGTTTATTAAAACCTACCTAAAGACATTAAAAAAATTCTGAGACTGTCTCCAGGACAAATTCTGAGGGCTCGAATCTCGTGAAAAAATCTCGTCCGACAGTTCCTTCGGTAGAAAAAAATTAACATCAAAATAAAACCCGTGAAATTAAAATCTCAAATGACCAATGATTGAGGACAATTGCTCCTCCTGTACATCCCAAGTACTTAAAATTAAAAAATAATTCTGATATACTAGAGACACTGGTAATTGCTGATTACTCCTCCTCTACGTATTCCTTGGGGAAAAATCCAACTTGATCTCCAATTTTTCCCTTCCACCAACCTCTGGCGTCTCCCTCTTTGCTCAGTACAACCACTCGACATCCTCGACGGAGATTCAACTGATTGCGCTCGACGGGACGAAAATCGAAGAGAGCCTTGGCCAGTACACGCCGGAAGGGCCACAGCAGACGCTGATCGAGATTCTCGAAGTTCTCAGAGAGTGACGCGCGCTCGTAATACTCCACTAATTCAACTACACTCTTGAAGAAACGGGATTCACTCAGGTAATAAAGGTCAGCACCGTCGACGTCACGTTTGAATACTCTTATGTGTTTCACTGCACCATCGGCTCTGGAAATGTTAATTAATTAATCGACAACATTCCAGGAAAACCATCTAATGAATGTTAATTGACTTTCGGTTGTTTTCACGTTATTGTAAAATTTGGGTGACTGGATGAGACGATTTCAATGGACCAGCTCTCATTTTAAAGGTTAAATAATTATCTTCAGAATGAGATAAAAATCGGGCAATTTCACTCAGCCGTTGTCGAGTTATTGACGATTGAAATTAGGGTATTTTACTCGGTGACTGCAGGGAGTGATGGAGGATTTTTTTAAAAGCCACCCATATCTCCTGAACAAATGATGTATTTTTGATGGAGTAGGTCTCATTTTGAAGCTTGAAAAAATATCTTCAAAATGAGACCAAAATCGTGGAATTTCACTCTGCCATTTTCGAATTATCAGCGAATTACAATCAGTTGGTTTTGCTCAATCCCTTTTTTTGTGAAGTTCATTTCGAAATGTACGGTTTAAAAAATATTTTTAAACAAAGAGAAAGCACTGCAAATAACAACTCGGTCAGATAGCCTTTTTAGAGCATGAGATCAAATTAATAAATTTACGAACTTGATGCTAAGTGCATAATTGGTTTCATGCTTTAATCTCGGCAGTCCAGTTGGTCGCACCCTCAGCATGTAAGTTCCATCCTCTCGTGGCTCGAGCTTGTGAGCAGCAGGATCCCTTCCCATTTCCCCGACAAACCATAATTTAGCGGATAATGCACGCTCACAGGGAAGTGGAGGCGGCGGTGGAGGTGGTGGTGGTACTGGCATGCAACGTCCGGCGTAGGAAATGCATTGTTTGTGGACAGCGAGTCGACAAACTTCGCAGCTGTAGCCCTGCAACAACAACATTCCCAATCATCTCCAGGTGATAAACGAAGGGAAGGTGGGGAGGAATTCAATAATAAGTGCCATTTTGCACAGAATTAGTGGTATAAATAAAAAAAATGAATAAAAATCGCTGCAGACCTGGAATATTCGGCCCTTGAGGAATTTCCCACACCTCTGGCAACTCCTTGCGGTTTCAAAAGTGGTCAATCGAAATTTATGATTGGTCTGCCGACAAGCGGCAGGACTGACGTTGTCAATGGCGTCCTGGAGAGCCTTTATCCACATCTGCTTCTGCTCCTCACTCCTCGCGTAGAGCGTGTAAGCGGTGTATGCCTGTTTGTGGACCAGCAGCCACTGGTAGGACCACCGAGCGTCCCTCCCCAGGGTCTTGCGTCCAGGGTGATCTTCCAGACGATAGTCGTCGAGTCTCAGGGTCTCTCGGTAGCAATACTGATCACCTCTTCCCGCTTTGCACACGAGCACTGCCTGCTCGAAGACGAACGCGTAGCGGGCTTTCACTCGCTGGTCTCCATGCGCTTTTACCTTTAATCATTTGAATTGGAGAAAATTCTGTTCAATAGTCTACTTCAAAATAAAACATTAAACCTTCACAAAAAATTGTTTTTTCATTTTTCCGCGAGCTAAAAAAATTTATGTGCTAAATTTTGAAAGTTTTGGCAATTGTATTTTAAGAATAAAAATCAAGAATGTAATGGAACTCTTCGATTGGAGATCTATTTATATAAATAGATTATTAAAATGAAAAGTGAAAACAAAAACAATTGAGAAAATAAATTTATGCCATAGGTGCCCGTAATCACGCGATTCTAACCTCGCTTCGCTCGGTTAAATCGCGAATTACGGGCACAATGACATAAAATATCGTATGGAAAAAGGTGAATTTAAAAAATCCGATAAAAACGTAAAAACAATTGCAAAAAAATTAAAAACAATACTTTTAATTCTCCATCCCTAAGTAAACGGCCAAAATCCTTGAGCTGCGTGTCCTCAGCGACTTCCCAATCGACGATGGACGCCTGGATATCCCTAATAATGTCTAAAGTATCGGAGTCCCTCTTGACCTCATTAATATATTGAGCAACATCGACCATGACTTCCCGGGCCTTGCCCAGCTGTCGAAGATCGTCGGTCCACTCCTTGGGTGTCTCCTCGACGAGTTTGTCGAGGAGGAGATGATACTTGAGGACCCGCTGCATCGGCACCGACAGAATGTCCCGCAGCTTGAACTTGCCATTGTTGGCCTCCTGCTGGCACCTGATGACCTCCTGATTGATCACCTCATTCTTGGCGCAGGCCTCCTGAAGTGTATTCTGGGCTAGAGTGAGGTTGGCACAGTAGTCCCCATAGATCAGGAACTTCTCCCGCCACTCGAGAAATACTTGGGCAATTGCTGCACCATCTCTCGCCTTTCTCAGCTGACAGTGGACCCCGCCGTGGATCTCCGCGAGGTCCTTTATCCCGAAGAAAATTCGTGACGCCTCCTCTGCACGCATCAGCGACGCCAGGGGCCTCGCGAAGTGCCGGATCAGACTGTTCAATACCTCCGAGTAGTTCTTCTCCGTCTCCACCAACTCCTGGATCACGTAATCTCGCTTCTCCCCACCACAAATTGTCCCTCCCTAACGGAAAAGTTTATTTTAATGTCAAGTGGATTGTCGTTAAAAAATGGAGACTATTATTTATTAATGTTGAACGTCAATTAATTGTCATTAAATAATTGAACTAAAGCCGATGTCTTCCAATAAAAAAATCTAATGTTGAAATTCCTTGAAAATTCAGGGAACAATTGATAAAAATATCCAAAAACTGCGCCAGAAAATTCAATCAAAAGCTGTTTTTGGCTTTAACTCAGTCTACCATGCACAAGCACTGCCAAAATAAACAACAATCCCTGCCCCCTCCCCAAAAAAAATGTGAATATTAACCTGCACCGACGATGGGGGAGGTGGGAAGTGTAGGCTACACAAATCCTGGTAGATTTCCTCACTCTGTGCATGACTGCAAAAAACCCCGTAACCGTCTTCCTCGTTGACAGCGTCATCGCTGTCCACTCCCATTCCACTACCTGCCTCTTCCCCATCTCTTCTGCGTAGCCTCCTCCGGCGGCCCTCGTTCTCTCGTCTTTTTGCGATGCAAATGACATACAACGAAAACAAATGAAGAAATAAAATAAAAGAAATTTGAAATGAGTGAGGGGAGGGGGGAAAAAACACTTGCCATGCATTGTGGAGGCAAAAGTAGCAAATATTCAGTATCAAAATAGAAAAACCAGATGAGATTGCAATTTTTTGGCTCATTATTTTCTTTACCTATTTAAGTATCGTTGGATTTTTTGAGAATTAACAAAAGTTCGAGAGAACTAATTGGAATTCCACGAATTTTATTATTTTTATTACAAACATCTTTAGGATTTCTGCATAATTAGGAAAAATACAAATAATTAATTCGAGTGACCTAACAAACCCGTTGAAAAATACACTTGCCAATTTTCATTACCAAAACTTCAAAAAACTCTGAAAATCGAGGCGAGAGAAATTCTCGGGAATTCTACGAGAGAATTAACAGGAATGAATTGAATTCCCAAAAATTGGCATTACCCCCGAGTAATTTAAGCTCGTTTTCCTGTTTTAAAACTGATTAATGTCAACAAAATAAATCAGGGACTGAGTGGTACAGCTGGTACGTTTAACGAGTGCCACAGCATTACATAAATACAATAAAACACCAGCACTAAACAATGAATTCAATAAACAATTTGTTGATGATTCAAACGGTGGAATGTACCTCCTTGGGGAAGAACCACTCGTTATGGGGCGTTGTAGAAAAGCAGAGCAATTCCTGATAAACATCCGACTCATCAAGCTCCACTGCCCGCGGTTTTACGGTTAAACCTACCACTGGGGCTGTGGCGCTAAACCCATGAAGATTATTTATGATTACAGATGTATATATACGCCGGTATATATACGTAATTCTAGGGTTTTATGGAAGAGTGATGCTGATGGAGAAGCGAGAGATAAGTGGATATTTACCCAATTCCAGCGCTCTGGAGATCCTTGTAGGCATCCTCTTGAGATCTCTCGGTGCCAACGGAAAAACCCCTGGGGAATTAATAATTTCATTAGGGAAAATATTGGGAGAGGGCACAAGTGGAATTGCTAAATTGTTTTTCGGTGGTAAAGGCAGTTTTTTCAGGTCCTCAATGGCCATTGGATCATTTCAAAGATTATCAAATTTGAGATAAATTATTTATTAAAAATACTCAGAGGAAAGGAAGAATTTTTCTCCGCAAGTCCTCAGTAGTTTTTGGAACTTCAAAAAAGAACTCAAAAATGAAAGACAAACATTTTTGAGAAGACGAAAATCTACGGGAACACTCATTGATTAGTCATTAAATCTTTTTGTGCTAAAAAATTATTGATAAAGTAAATAATAAAAGTCTGACAGGTTTTGAGTCATTAAAATTTAATACAGAAAAATTCCCGTGCCAAATAATTGATCGACAATTGATTAAAGAACGAAAATGATAAGATGTAGGATCTAAACGAGCGTTCATTAAAATTTTGTCTTCTCATGAGGAAAAAAAATAAGCCGGAAAGTAGAAGACGTAATTTTCCTGAGAATGTACCAGTGAAAATATCCCACACGTGTTCTCGATATATTTTTTCCTCCCGAGAAGGAAGCCGGGCCAATATTGATTGAGGGTGAGAAACTTTCAAGGTTCACATCCAGATTTAACATTCGAATTAAAAATTCAACAGTCATGCCATCAGTTGTCCAAACATTGTTAACTTTAATTGAAAAAGTCCGGGAGATAAAACTGCCTCTCGTGATTGACAAAGCAATTACCGATTTTTTATTCCCCTTATTCCCAAAAAAAAACGAGAATTTTTTTTGCTCAATTGTCGACACTTTCAGAAGAGAAAAAACAAGAAAAATATCGAATGAAAATCCCAGAAAAATCGATTCATTTCTTTTAAATAAAAATTTGTCAGTCGTTGCCCTCAAATATCCGCCAAAAATATTGACCAAATATTCATAAAAAATTATTGTAATACTCACGGAATGCCTTTGCGTCGAAACTTGGAGGAGTAGGAGAGTGCAGAGAGTGTGCAGAGTACTTGATGAAAATTGGAAAGATCAAAAAGGACGGATGCCTCAAAAAGATTGGAATCCAATAGTCCAAAAGTCGAGGAGCAAACAGTGAGAAACAACTTGATATTCCTGAGACACAAGAACTGGGCGAGCTGCGGCTTCTGACTGACATCCTTGATGTCAATGCACCCAGGATCAACGAGATTCAACAAATTACACAGTAAAACCCCATCTCTGAGGGTATAGGCAAGATCGAAGGCTGTCGCTGTTGGCCAATTAGCTTTATGATCAGCGCGCAATGCACCACATCTCGTTAGCCAGCTAGCACACTCCTGCCAGCCGCACTCCTGATCACTCCCATTTTCCGATGAGCCCTGAGCACTCATTGCATTTCCTTTTCCACTCATTGTCGTCCTCAGGGGGTCCAAGAAGGCCTCAACAAAATCTAAAAAAGATGATTTCCCAATAATCCCAAGCCCCACCAATTCTCAGACGACAAAACGATTGCATATCTCGGAATCTAGAAGAGCTAGAAAATTTTCGTATATACATTTTTCGTAGCTCTCAATTTGCTCTAGAAAAAAGGTCTTGACAAAAATTGCGCTATCTCCGTCAGATCCCGAGATGTTCAACGATTTCTAAAAACAGTAATTTCCGAATAACTCAAGCCCAGCAATTCCAGGACGACAAAATAATTAGTATCTCCGAAACTAAGGGAGAATGCAAATTTTTTGTAAAGAAATTTTTGATAGCTCTTGAAGGGCTCTAGACAAAAGGTCCAGACCACAACTACGCTATCTCCTCCAGATTCCGGGATATTCACTGACAACTGAGTAGCACCCAAAATCGACGTGATCTGATTTATCACTTTGTCCGTCAATAACTACTTATAAACAATTTGACAGACAGCAAAGCTAGAGTAATGAAGGACCATTTTTGCCGATGACAAACCTGTGAAATAATATTTCCGTCCGTCTCTCGTCCCTCCTTTGACACAAGATTAGCGATACACAAAGTTGACAAATGAAAGGTCCATTCAGTGTGTTAACCCTTCTTTTTGTACATGGAAATGTCTCGTTGAAGGGGCTTTCATCTGAGCACGTCCCAGTCGAAACATCTTCCCTTCCAATTGTCACCGACTATTAGTATTGAATGAAAACCTCACTCGCGTCAGTAAAAGGCGATTGTATCGATGTACGAAGTTATCAGTTCGGCAGAGTCCATTTTGGAGTTTCTGATATTTTATTTTTCACTCCGAGTAATCTCGGGAAATGATGGAGGAGTTGGAGGTGTCGAGGGCGAGGACGACCTCAGTGCAACTACTCCCTCGCCTCCTATCGCTGCATCTTTATCATTCTGTCTCTTTCCGTGGCCTCGGCTTCCAGGAGCCAACGGCAGATGGCGAGTAGTGGGTGGACAGTGGCGACATCGGTGGGTCCCACAATTTCTGGAGAATCGCTTGTTCCGTTGGGAAAATTCAATCCATTCGAACATTCCATTCATGGACTTCGCAGCGGATTTATTCCGTAAATATTTATTCATCATTAGTTAATACTAATAAGCATTACTTACTTACTCCGCAGATATTTATTTATTTGTTTTAATAATTAATTCTGAGCCCTCCATCGGCCCCAGACTCATTCAGAAAATTTATCAATTTTTCTGTGCATGAGACGAACTTCATGATCTTTTTATTTATCTGTAAATACCATCTGGGTTAATAAAACTCGTGACTTCGACTGTTTAGCTGTGATATAATAGTACATTTTGGAACAAGTGAAAAAAAATGTTTTTTGGCGAGTGGGAGGCTCGCCATCGGCTCGTGATATAATCCCACGAGTCAAAAACCACTTTTTTCATGAGTTACGAACATAATTTTTCGTCTCAATGTGTCGAAAAAGTACTTTTAAAAATTAATAAATCAATAAATAATAATCTAATTACGTTCGCAGATAGTGCGGAGGTTATCCTGTAGCAAAAACGCGCGGGTCGACCGCGCAGTGGCTCCCTCCGATAAGAGTTTCTGAACTTCTTAATTCTTAACACTACAGCAGATACGATGTAAACAAAGAGTGAAGGTAACAGTGAGTAAAGAGCGTAAAGAGTGATTGTTGGAGTGAGGACAATGTCAACGGTTTAGTTGATCTGTCAATTCATAAATTGGCAGTTCTGCTGCGGAGATCATCAGTTGGACGCCACTCCTTTCGCGATGAGGATGATTTTTATTCTGCTGCTGGTGTACTGCGCACTGGGAGCTGTCAACAGCTTTTCAAATTCCATTCAGTGCAAAGATGAAAATGGAAGGAATGTCGATTGGTGAGTTAACACTTGTTTGTCATGACTGCACGCATGAAAAATAATAAATCACGCATGATCAGTAATAAATTGGCCGAATGTCGTTTAGACAATTTATATTACTAGTTAATAAAATTAAAAAACTATTTTTATACACAATTATTTATGCTGTTGAAATATTTTCTATTAAATATTTCAGTAGAAAATTCGATAAAATTGTCAATTTCCTGGGATTTGTTAATAAAAATTCTAGTAAATTCTCCAAATTTTGTCTGTACAATTTTTTTGGGTTTAAAAAACAATTATTTTATTAAGATATTCTTCTGTTGAAATTTTCCAAGTTTTTATGTTTAATTTTAATGATTAAAAAACAAAAATTTCATTAAATTTGTCGGTTAAATATTTTCTATTGAATATTTTAATGAGAAATTCCTCAGAATTGTCCATTCGCTGTGATTTATTATTAACAATTTTGTTACTTTGGTGAGAAAAAACCTAGAAAATTCAATCTTATGGGGTTTACTCCAGGTATGTTCTCTACAAATTACCAAAAATATCCGAGAATTCGGATTCCCGAATGAAGGAAGGTGTGTCATATCTTTATATGACTAATTCCACTGTTGACGACGGATGGAAGTTATCGAGACGGAGCATAGAATCTCCACAGTCAATGCCCGGCCAGACTCTCGCCCTTCTCTACAAAGACGTGAGACCAATACTTTACCTTTCACCGTCCCCCAACCGATAATTGACTTAATTATTAAACCCCAATTATCATCACTGATCAATATTTTTCCGCTGCTCAAGATGTGCAAACAGTCACTGTCAACTTATCCTTGAAATCGAATTGTTTGATTCGGAATGTTTGCACATCTGCCGAGGGGAATTTATTTTTCCTTCTGCAAAGTCTTTTATTTATTTGGGACTAATGAGATTGATCTTGAAGATTGATCTTGAAGATCAGTCGTTCTAGTTGACATAATGATTTCGTCAATCGATGAAATCCAGTGCGATCGGCAGGAAATTTACTCCCTAGAATTTTTCCCCCACAATTCCCTATACTTTACCCCTTCACTAGAAAGCACGAAAAATTAGGATTTTTTAATCAAATGAAGGATCACAATCTCGTCCTTGACGATAATTAGGTCTCAAGAGTGTCCTGGGTATGTAGGAATAATAATTAGTCTTTTTTCATAAGTGGAATTCGACCGCCATCTTGTTTACATCGACTAAAATATCTAGGGAATTGAGGGTGTGATTACAAATTGATAATTATATTCCTATCGCCATTTTATACTGACCGCACCTAATTATCGCCAAGTAAGAGGTTATAATCCTTCATTTGATTAAAAGATCATAATTTTTCGTGCTTTCTAGGGTGTCTAATCTACTCTGGCGTACAGGAAAAAAGTAGGGAAATCTGGGGAGTCTAGTAACAAAAATAAACCAAAAATCTCAAGAAGACGGGCCTTCCGGAAATATAAAAACTAGAGCGAAGGAATTTTATACCCGGGAAAACACCTGAAAATTCCATTCGAGGATGTTCAAAGAATGGACAAGCATCCACGATACTAAATATTTGAAGGACATTTATTGAAGTCAGATAGAATTTCAAATAATCTATCGTATACCAATCTCTTCACATCCTTCGCAATGATAAAATCGATGTGATTGAAGTTTTTCCACCTCACAATCTCATAATATATTTTTCTATTCAATGGTAAATTACGGATCAGCGTGAGGTCGTCTTCTAGGGTTGAAAACGGGTCATTCATGGCTTTGAAGAACACCATCGGAGCGACGATATTCGTTACATTGTAAGCCGGGGCTCTTGTCTGTCCATAATACTCGAGATTTGTCCGATTGTCTTTGTGATCGAAGTACGCAAATTCTCCTGTAAAGATCATTTATTAATTAAAGCGATAATAGTTAATGAGATGATAGGCGACAGCTCCAGTAGAGGTGGTTCAGTATCGCATTGCTTTCCCTCAATCGAAATCAAATCAGCTCTACCTATTTAGACCTCTACAGAGTATGGATATTTTTCTGTATTTATATTTTTATCAACTCAAGCCTCACCCGTTTTCATGAGTTGAGCATAATGATAAAAAACTTTCGCAGAGGCTCCCGCTGGGATGTAGCGTGAAATTTTCAGCAGTTGGCCCTAAAAGAGAAAGAACTTATTTTTATAACGTCCAAAAATCAGATAAAACGAGTTGGATATGATTTGAAGGTCCGTTATCTCGAGACTTTTCAATATTTTTCTTGTTAGATTCCCCAGAAGTTCCTACTCTTTCCCCTTTACGCCGGAGTCGGTTCGTCTCGTCCCTGCCTTACCGACTGGTGGGGGTTTTTGTCGCGAAGGCCCAATGAGGAGAGCGGAGTGAGGCGCAAGCGCAGAAGCGGGGTTCAGTGGCCGCAGGTCCGCTGGGGGGACGAGGAGGAGGAGCGCAGGCTCCGGCGGGAGGGAGGAGAGGCGCAGGCCCCGGTGGTAGGCGAGAGGAGGGGCGCAGGTCCCGGCGGGAGGCGAGAGGAGGGGCGCAGGCCCCGGCGGGAGGCGACAGGAGGGGCGCAGGCCCCGGCACTGGTGGGGAGGGGGAGAACAGGAGCGCAGCCCCTGTAAGCGAGCCTTTTTAGGCCTCAGTATATATACTTACAGTTTCTCAATCATTGAAATTTTCGTACTCACTGGTGAGATATCCAATTGCTCCCGGTCCTTGCCGAGAAATGTTTCAGCTACGAATAAACAGACTTCCAGCAATAGAGCACTCGCTAGACATACTGACTTCACCAGCGAATGCGCAAAATTATTACGAGGAAGTACCTCGAAGGCTTTGCTAGGTCCTTCTAATAAACCTAGGGCGACCGGAATTATTTTTCTCGCGATATTCGATGTTGTGAAGAACGTAACTGGCGCCAAGTGAACCACGAGATTCAATTTGGTATTGTAGTCCGTTCGATTTGATAATAACATTGTGCTGATGGTGGTTCCTAGGGATATCCCGATGTAGGATAATGACGATCGATTTGTCACGTCGAGGATGTAGTCGATCATTGCCGGTAGGTCCTTTATCGCGTATTCGTCCATGCTGTTACGGAATATAATTAAATTGAGGGAAGGTTCTCTTTTTGTTAAAAAGAAAATGGTTCAATAAATTCGGACAAGAAAAATATAATTCTAGGGATGTAAGTGCTTCAATGAGCGTGTACCCACCTAAAATTCCAAAATTTCGGATCCTTTCGTGACAATGTTCTATGCTTGCGATTGTACACACTTCCTCGCAAATTGCCCACCCAAACGTCATACCCGGCATCTGCCAGCAGAAATGCTGTACACGAGTTGATATTATTTTCAATGCAATTATTGACGGAGCAAACCAATTGTAAAAAAAAAATTCTGAGGATCGATGGAATTTAATTTTTACCAATTACCAATATTTCGGTCAGGTTCCAGTACAGCAAACATGTCTGCAGATGTTGCCAATCCGTGCTGCAGATAAATTGGAGGTCCACAGTGAGAGCTGTTGTCGGAGTGATTCGGGAGAATCCTAAATATTTGCAAAACGTATCCATCCTCCGTCGTCGCCGTATGCCGCGCCGCCCGTCTTCCGTGCTCGGCAACGAGTCCTATCTATATTCAATTAATATTCCAATATGGAGACACATCGGCCATTTTGGACCGGGTGCAATAATTCATCACCTCGGAATCCCCGTCGCTTATTACACGTGAAATAATAATCAGGTCGTGGGCATACATAATTCCCGACGTGCAGAAATCATGCACAAAGGTCGGGAATTAGGTTTGATTAGAATTTAATGATTATTTTTCTTGTAATTAGTCACCGCGATTTCGAGGTTAGGATCTCTTACGCCCGGGCCGAATCGATTTTCAACAAAATCGATTCTCTTTCGAGAGCTCATCGAGTGCTCATTCGAGATATTCTATCGTTCTCGTCTGCATACAAGGAAAATAATCGATTTTGTGAAAATCGATTTTTCTACTACTCGATTTTCACAAATTGATTGCCCTCAGGACGAGAATGTTTCGATTGCCTCAACAATAATCCAAATAATTTAATTTAATTCATAAACATTTTAATTAAGATCTTGATGATCGATAGCAAAACATTTCTCTTTCGAAATAAGTACTTGACATCGACTCCATTATTTCTCCATTCACTTACGAAATCTTTAACTCGAAACTCCATATTTTTTGTATCCTCTCCACGTCGAGCTCGGGTCGAGGCGTCTGACGCCAGTAAAAAGTGAAGCAGAAGGACAACCACGACTTTTCCACTTTTTCCGAACATTTCCACTGATTTTTATTTAAAAATTTAAAAATTCTCATGAAGATCTGAATCTCGGTCACTTCGCGTGTGAATTAACTTCCCCTTTGCTCAAGTCACTCAACTTTATATATAAAATTGCGATCGTTTGTTTTTAGTTTACTTTTTACGATTGGCAAAAGTCAAAGATTGTAAACGTTTTATGTTTGTTTTTACCGTTTTTACTATTTCTTGGTAATCTGTTTTTGTTTCTAATTATGTACATAATTGTATCCACTGCAAGGATTTTCATTCATTTGCAAAATGAGAGTGTGGGGTGTGCATGTGCAGAGAGAGAAATCAAGTTTTTTAAGAAGGACGTCTGGGAAATTGTCAAGAAAAGTATATTAAGCAACGAGGACTGTAAGCTCGTCATTACGCACGACCTGACGGCGAGCCAACGACAACAAACAACAGTTTTTTGGGATGGATGGAAAGGATTTGGGAATCCTTTGGAATCCTTTTTAAGTGGGAATTCCCTCTCAATATATCTAGTCCACAAATAACAAGAAAAAATTCAGACATTCTCTTCTGTTTTTATATTTAAAAAAAATATAAAAAGCATCTCAAGACGACGGCCCTTAAGATTATTATAACAATAAACAAATTTGGAGGAAATTCTGGAGCGTCTGGTTAACAAATGTAAGGTTTTTGGGAAACTCCTTAAGATTTAGTGGGGGAAAAACGACGAAATATAAAATTGAAGGAATGAAAAAAAAAGTCAGACGAGTTCCTCGAATTTTTCCCCATTAGCCTCAATAAATTCGACAAATAATTTCAGAATGTGGCGAAAAAGTCCGCGTGGATAATGTACAACGACAGTCCGCCGAACAACAAATCAGTCCCCGTAAAATATGGCCACGCTAAAGGGGTCGTAATGGCGAACGAAGATGGCGGATTTTGGTTGATCCACAGTGTTCCAAATTACCCACCTCTACCCAGGACTGGCATCGAAAAAAAATGTAAATCGTCGACTACCGACGACTGCCCTCTCAACAGTCACTCAATGGCCGGCGGAGAGTACTCGTATCCATCCTCTGGGAAACAGTACGGCCAGAGTTTTCTCTGCATTTCGGTGGGAGTTGCGGAGGTGAGTGCCATTGCTGAGCAGCTTATTTACAATCAGATTATAGCGTACAGGTACAACGTGCCCAAGGAATTGCCCGAGTACTCCGCTCTCGTGGAAGCCGCCCGACGTCCGAGGATCAAGGGCCCGCCCTACAATCGGAAGGAAGTGATAAGGACCGCTGGAGGCCGGGAATTCCTATCGTTCGCCAAGACCGATAAGTGGCAAAAGGGTATCCATTTTTGTTGAATACTTTCGGAATTATTCGGGAAAAAATTATGTGAATGGTTTAAAGAAAGTCTTTCTTCCAGATTTATACGACGATTTCGTAGCCCCAGAATTGAAAACCGATCTTTTGGTTGAGTCTTGGCTGAACGGACGAGGAAAATTGCCCTCGGAGTGCACCGAAACCAAGTAATACATCCGAAATTTTATCGCCAATTGATCTGATAAATCATAATCACCGAATTTTGTTTTTTGTTATTCTCTCAAGAGTTTACAATGTGCAATCTGTGAAGTTGGATGCCGTGAACGTCGAATTCAAAAGCTCACGTGATCACTCGAAATGGGCGGTTGTGATGGATAGCAAGAAAAATAAAAACTGGGTCTGCGTAGGGGACATCAACAGAGCCGTAAGCAATAAAAAAAGAAAATCCGTCAACTCCTGCCGGGAATCGAACCGGGGACCTCCCAGTTACCGAAAAAAAATTTTACAATTTTTTTCATTAAAAAAAATTCCCTCACGTTTTACGCAATTTATTGTCTAAAATTGATTAATTCCTTTATCTTTTAGGATACGCAATTCAATAGAGGCGGAGGTACCGTCTGCATCAACTCTCCCGATCTTTGGAGGAGTTACAGAAATTCTGTAAATGACATCGAGCCCTGCCCGAGGAGAAGAGGGTTCATCGAGCGCATAAAAGACTCATTCCGGTATCTC